>VZRI01001046.1:61961-89874 GCA_013397515.1 Upupa epops
TCTTAGCTAGGAGTATATCATGGGAGACCGTGTCGAATGCCTTACTGAAATCTAGGTAAACCACGTCCACAGCCTTCCTCTCATCAACCAGTCACTTGATCATAAAAGGAGATCAGGACACTTGATCATAAAAGGAGATCAGGTTAGTCAAGCAAGACCTACCCCGCCTGAACTCATGTTGACTGGGCTTAATCTCTTGGCCATCACTCAGTTGTTGCATGATAGCACTCAGCACTAACTGTTCCATAACTTTGCCCAAAACTGAGGTGAGGCTAACAGGAGTTACCTGGATCATCCTTCTGCCCCTTCTTGTAAATGGGAGTCACATTCGCCAATCTCCAATCATCCAGGACCTCACCTGTGATCCACGACTTCTGATAAATTATGGAGAGCGGTTTAGCAAGCTCATCCGCCAGCTCTCTCATCACTCTGGGGTGAATCCCATGTAGCTACCATGTCTCTTTGGACATACCACTATAGCAGTAGAGTATAAAACACTCCCCAGGAAATGGAAGTATACTTAGAAAATTAAAACTCTCTTTTCTATGTGCAAAGTGAAGAGGCAGCAGTAGTGGCAGAGTCTGCGAGAGGCAGCATTTCCACATAGGGATGGAACTGATCTTGAGAGTCTTCAGGAGCCAGCATTCTTTCTCTCACCCATGGTGCAGGTAGGTCTTTCCATCTCTGAGACAACATGCAACCTGTTGAGATGACGTGCAGTCTAGACAGAATATGGACACCTCACAACTTTTTCTGAGAGTTTACCAGGATACAAGTCCAGCCCTTGGGGTGCAACACACTTCTCATCACGCCTGACACTTCCGCACTTACCCATAAATATATACCTGTCTATGAACATACACTCCCCTGAACATACACTCCCCTTGTTTTTGTTGAAATAACAATTGTGAGTGATGATAAATAGTGTAATGGTTTTTTACTCAAAGGGCATCCTGAGACATCTCAGTTTTCCACACTCAGGATGCAGTTTGACTTCTGTGAGGGTACAGTTGTTGACTTGTGTTTAGCCTTTCATCCCTCAATATCCCCAAGTCCTTCTTCACAGGCCCCCTCTTAAAACACATCATCACCCAGCCTATACTGATATTGAGGATTACTCTATCACAGGTTTACACAGGACTTTACACCTGTTAAATCTCATGAGGTTCATACTGGCCCACTTCTTCAACTTACCCAGGTCCCTCTGATCAGCATCCTATCTCTCTATTGTATTGACAACACCACTCATGTTGCTGTCATCTGCAAACTTGCTGAGGGTGCATTCAGATCCACTGTCTATATCGATTAAGATGTTGAAGAGGATGGGTCTCAGTGCCAGTCCCATTCTTTCTGTTTTCCAGGCTAAAAATTGCATTTTAACTCACATGTAGTCTCATCTATGTGATACCTAGGGTTAGTCAAGTCCCCTGGATTTATAAATTCAGTAAGTCAGCATAACAGAGTTGGCTTCAGAAACCTCAGATCCCAATCAAAAACTATTTTTCAAAGCTAACTTATAAACTTACTAAACAAACTTGTGATCTCTTATCCATTAGATCAGCACTGTCAGCATCCAGTAGAGAAATAAAGCTTACTAAATACATTTTTGCAATAACCCACAAAAGTCTTTGAAAAAAAAAAGTCACTGTAAAAGTTATCACAACTGTGAACAGCAGCAACTGGAATGTGGGATTCCTGTAGGAATAACCCACGTGTAGGATCTTGACATCTGTGAGAAATGTTCATTTTTCAAAACATGCTGTCAATATGTCATTAATATTAAGAGAAATAAGGTTAGTAAAGTTCAATATATATTGAAGAGTTGCCTTGACATTTAACACATCATATTAAAAGCTTCTTCAAGAGGAAAGAAATATCAACTTGTCACCTAGAGATTGAAATTGAACTGCTTTGAGACAAACTGCTGTTTCTTCCCCATGATGAAATTCACAGGATGGGCAAAATGTCAAGATAAAAATAAACTATCTGGGAAAAAAACATCAAAAGAAATATAGCCATTGTTACAGTTACTGCCAAAATAATCTAGAAAATCCAGTTGCTCCCCACTAATAATATGTGACAGAAATCCCCAGCATTCAGGTCTGCTCTTGAAACACAGTGGAAAGTATTACCGAAGGTGTAGTCCTGATCCCTGTACTTTGCTAAATTCCCTGGGAAGAAAATAGCTCAGTTTTTTCAGACACATCATATTTTCAAATCACAAAACTTTATCAATAAAGAAGAAAGGTCTATGAAATATGTATGTGGTGAAGCTGATTGACAAATCACAGGTAATCTTAGTAAAGCAATTTTACACTGAAAGACTGCTGAAAATGTTTTCATTCGCAAAAACTATTGTGAAATACATTGCTGAATGAGCAGTATCAAGTACAAAAGCCTCAGTCATGAAAACTAAGTAGAGAGATATTAATAGGAAGGATAGAATGAGACATTATTCTTCAGATTTTGATGTCTGGAACTACTAGAGATATGCTTACTTTACTACAGCTCTTCTGTTTTTTGTGCCCATGACTTTTCAAGAAAAAAAAAAATGAATACTCTTAACTGACCTCATTAATGCTTACAAATGCGTAAAGGCAGGTGTCAGGAGGATGGAGCCAGGCTTTTCTCAGTGTCATCGAATGACAGGACAAGGAGCAATAGGTGTAAGCTGGGACATAGGAGATTCCACATAAATGTGAGAAGAAACTTCTTCATGGTGAGGATGCAGAGCATTGGAACAGGCTCCTCAGGGAGGTTTTAGAGTCTCCTTCTCTGGAGATATCTAAAACTCACCTTGACATGTTTCTGTGCAATTTGATTCAGGGGATCCGGCTCTGGCAGAGGAATTGGACTAGATGATCTTTTGAGGTTCCTTCCAATCCCCAAAATTCTGTGATTCTGTGAATTAATCTTGGTTGTAGTAAACACGTGTGCTTAACTACCGTTTACAAGTGTAGTATGGATGCAAAGGTACGACAAAATGTTAAACTAGAACATGCTACAAATCTAAGAAGTTTCCATGTTCAGTATTTCAAGTTCTCAAACATATTATCTCCTATCGTTTACTTGGCATTTGGAAATACATAGAAACTTAATCTATTCTTAGCCTTTATCTTTAGTCCTCTGCTTATGTAGCAGTGAAATGACATCTTTTAGTGGCATTCTTTTGTTTTTCCCACTTTCATCTAAATACTGAGTGCACATTTTTCTTCAATGAATATTCAGGTTCCAGAATTTGAGTTTCAATTTTAAATCCAAGCAAATAGTCACAAATCTGTCTTCCAAATGCCATTCAAATGTCAGATGTCAAATGAAAGCTGCAAAACTAATATTCACTCCCTCACCATGTTTTCAAAAATGTTATCTGCTAACCTCTCCCATAGAGCCAGTGACAGAGAAGCCAGTAGCTAGTTAAAAGCAAGGATCATCTCTTTTTCCAAGAGAAAGCAGTGTACAGAAATTTTAAGCTGGTGTTGCAAAGGTGATATGCAATATCAATACTTTACTCCCTGATAAAAATTGATACTAGCAGCCCATTTGGAAATGAATTTTCATTGAAGCACCCTGTAATGGTTTAGGGAGAGGGTCTAATTCAGTTTGGGTTGGTGCCTGTAATTCTAGAACAACAACCAGCTTTCACCAAGAGTTCAACAGGCAATGAAGCAACTTTGCTAGAAAGACAACAGTTTATTGAACTCATCACCAATAAGAAAAGGAAAAATCCCCAAATATGTAAAGGAATCAAAAAGGTAAAACAGAAACTATATCACAATGCCTTTACATATACTCTGTACACCAACACTCGTAACCACAAAAGCCACCACATACACCCACATTTTCATCCCACTTTCCAAAAGGGGGGGGTGGGAGGGTGGCAGGAATACAGCACACAATATACATTTGGTTCTTGCTGAAAAGTTCCTTTTCCCGATCCTCATGCAGACATCAGCACTCTGTGATGTCTCCAGAATACTTCTAGCTCCCATTGTTTCGGGGCTCTTCTTTGAGGCTATAGCAGCATCAAATGTACAGGATAGAACAGAATTCCAGACTCACTTTGTTTGCCAAAGGCTTAGGAGATGTCAGTACTTGTGATCTCTCTTTCTCTGTCTTAGTAGAGGCTTCTCTCAGTCTCTCGGTGGTAGAGTATACAGGCTCTTTGACTGTCCTGTGGAGACAAAGCCAACATGGCGATGGTCATGACTTATGAAACTAGGCTTTTTGGTGTCTCGTTCAAGGGCTTTCTACAGGCCTTATGCAGAGCCTTTCTTTCTTCTCCCCTGTGGTCAGGCACCAGGGGAGGTAGAGGGTTAAGACCTCACCTCTGTCTGGCATCTTCAAAGGTGTTTAGACTGTAGTGCAGCTTTGGAGGTGTTGCCCTTACTCCGGCCCACTGTCCCAAGGACAGGAACAAACCGGTGCTGGCTTTTCTGTATCTGAGCCCTCAGCGAAAGAGGGTCGGGCTGCAGGTTCACCTCCACAGAAAGAGGTTTGCAGGTACAGAGAACAGCTCATCTCTTCAGCCTCTCTGCGTTCAAGCTCCCATGCAAAAGAGGGCCATGGCTAGCCCCTGCAGCAGAGTTGCAGCCAAGCTTAACCTTTTTTTGTGTTCCATCCTTCAGTGGCAGGGGGTTGAGAGTCATTGCTCAATCCTCCCACCCCACCCTTGGAGGGGTGGGGGGAGCACTCTCATAGAGGAGCTCCCTGTCTCTCAAGACAGATCAGAGGAGAAGCAGGAGAAAGGCAGAGATGGAGCAGAATAAAATGAAGAGAAGTGGTGAAGAAGCAGCAAGTACCTTCCCTTTATGGAGTCTGTCCACCAATCACCTGTAGAGTCCAGAAACTGTCGCAGTACATCTGCTAGAAAAGGATATTTTATATGCTTCAAAATAAAATGTGTTTTTGGCATAAAAGCATCACAACTAATATTTGAAAATCTGGTCATTTTCAAACCAGAACACACCCTTTATTTTTTGCCACATGCACGTTTATTAGAAACAACCTTTGACATGGAAGAGTTCATTCTAGATTGTTATTTTCAGAACGTAGTCAGATTAACTGATCAACCACAAAGATTTCTTTCAAGGTAATTTGAAGAAAGTTAATTTTCTTGTAATTGTGCCCTCAAAGTTTCAAGTGCTGATCTTAAACAAGCTCAAGAAAAAAAGGTGTAAACTACTCTGGAAGATGTAGCATGTGGTTTTCATCTTATATTTGTTTTAAAATTGTACTTGAAAAGACCAGATCAATAGATATAAGACCAGATGTTTGTCAAGCATCTTCCTGTTGGCTCTTAATAGTTCATCATATCAAAGCTATGAGAAATTTCTTTTTCACCCACACATATAAGGTAAATACACACATAAAAATACAATCTCTGTTGAAAGGACACCACAAGACTAGTGAGGAAACTTTCCAATGCTAAGAAATGCTTATCTTTAATTTTCTTGCACATTCTTCATTCATCCCTCTTTGTGCATAAGCTTCATGACAAAATCTAATTATGTGATCACTTTTCTCTTCCACAGGACCTCTGCTTCGTTCAGTGCACAGAATGTTCACATAATGAGCAACTACTCAATATTTTATTTTCTCCCCATACTTCAATGTGTGACCTGAGGCCTTATTTACTGCACACTAGTCAAACCCTTCTCTCAAGACAGAATTTTTAATTTCCTCATGAGTTTCTATGGTGCTCGTCACTGCAGTACCTAAACAATTAAAAATATTAATTAACCAGTGTTCCCAACACTCCTGCAAGATTACAGAGAACTGAGGAGGAAAGAAATTAAGGTCAAGAAGGTCTACTAATTTGGTGTCTGTAGACAACAGTTTTCTTCAGTGCATATTTCTTTCTACTAGTACAGTGAGTTAGACCTTTATTAAAACAGCAATGTAGTATACAATTAAAGCCCGCAACATAGTACATTTGCAGAGAGCAAAACTGTGACTAGAAAAGTAAAGTGAATTCTGAAATATCACAGCTATGAAGTGGTTTTCCTTCTTGATGCTAATAAAACTCTTACAAGGGAGATTTATCATTAATTATAAAAAATCTGAAATAAAAACTCCAGTTCTTTCATATGGTGTGAAACTGGAAGAAAGGATTTCTATGAGGTTGAGAAAGCTTTGTGTTACTTAACCTAAAAGACATAGCATATCACAGCAGTGATAATGAATCAACTTGTGTGGACAAGGAACAGGAAGGATCAGCACACTGGGTGAAATTTGTAGATGCTTGCCAGTACCAGTGGAATAGCATAAAGTTGGAAGCCTAAGTTCCACTACAATTTTTGTAGTAGAACATATTCTTTGGGAAATACGACCTTTTTTTGTCTACGTCCTTCTTTGTCCACAAGAATGATGCAAATTTCTCCATAACCAATTTAGTTTTTCCATCTTGTCTTGTGATAAACCTATTCTATCTTGCAGAAACTTGATGTTGCAGACACAAAGGATAACATTATGTAGTCACAAAAATGTTTGAGAGTCTTTTAAATCACCCATACATATTTCCAAGAGCTGTAAGGCAAGATATCCAAGAGCTCTTTCATTTGCTTTCACCTCTTGGATGATAACTTTGTAACATTTGTCCCTTTGAGGGTTTTTTGTTGTTATGCTGATAGGTCTTGTGAAATATTTCCTATCAAAAACAGGTGGTCTCTGAGGTAAAGTTACGTCTGCCGAGATTCAGGCTATCTGACACATCCTCTGCGATTTAACCTATTTCTTGGGCTCTGAATTAAAGCTCATTTTTTTAAAGGAATATAAGTTTTCTAAGTTATCCTCTTTACAAGGGTGTAATCATGTCCTTGGCTGAAAACACAGCTAATTTCCTTATATCGTGCCTGGATTGCAAAGGCAAGTGGGAGCACAAGTGAAATAAAGTGCTATATCCTTTTCTCCTACTTATCATTCATCAATGAGGCACAACCTTCTGCATCATGAGGGATCATGGTCCCAGCTGAGCAATTGCGCTGTTGCCATCTTCCCCATTTACACACAACAGCAGATGGGCTTCTCACCTACTGCCACCTCTTGAGGAGTTTAAGTTTAGTAATGTAAATTAAGTTCTCAGTGTAAAAAAAACCCAGAACAAACACTCAGAGTACAATTTGCAGACCCTTTGAAATTCTTGTGTTCATTGACCTCTAGAGCTAAGGGTCTGTGTCTATTCTCACACTAAATTTTCTTGTAGGGTACAGAACTTACACAAATATATGCTGTCATCAGAGAAAGTTACATTCAAGGATGCACATGGACATTATTTTCCTGTCCTATCCTGCTCTTTAAATATTTAATATTTTTTAAAAGAAAGTTATTGTCATGTACTTGTCTACACCTGCCTTAGTGTTAAGCATGTCACCAATGAGTACAAAGATTTTTCTGTCGGAGCTCAAGTGTTAAGACATGGTTCCTGCTATGTTGAAGATTACAGAGATTATGAGATGAATTAGAGAATTGTTTGTAGTTCTAGAAATTATCCTGCTCATTAGAGAATGAAATTAATTCTATATTTGTCTTTACCAAAGTGTATACTATGTGACACTCCATGACTATGATCATGAAAGAACAAGAAAACTACTGTGATACGCCAAATCAAGTACTGACATGCTCTGACTAACCAAGAAGAGATTCAGAATTACTTTTATGCATTTTATTTAAGGAAAAGATAGGGTTTATAACTAAACAAATGGTATTTTTGAATAAGGGTATTTTTGCTTCTAGAGACACTCAAATTATCTCCCTTTTCTGTTCATTAATTGTCCTGAATACACAGGTCTACCTCTGAAATTAGAAACTCTTCCTTAGGGAACCCAACCACTGGATATGCCATAACTGTGGGTTATTGGTGGTATAAGGATGGAGTTTGACTGGTGGAGTATCCCCATTAAGACTAATATTTGACATGGTTTTGCTGGGGCTGTACGTGCAATTAAGTATTAGAAATTTAACACATTGTGCAAAAATGTGATGTAGAAAGCCAGATACACCACAGCTGAGACGAAGAAGACTGCTTCAAACCAACAGAATATTAAGAAAGACTAAAAAAGTATAAAAGAATATTTAAAAAAATGCAAGCACAACTGCTAGAGTTGAAAATAGAGAAAACAGGGTGCGAATTTCCTGAATTCTTAATAAAACACTAAAAAGCCCCCAGTAAAAAAGCAAAAACAGTAGTTTAAAGAGCAATGTGACAACAATGGGCTAAGTTTCAACAGCAGTTGATGTGAATGATGCACTAGGGAGGGCTAGGGGAAGGATGAGATAATGTGGAATGAGAGTTGCCAAAGAGATCACAGCCAGCAAGGAAATTGAAGCTTGGGGAAATTTTAGTTGCCTCAGCAAATAAAAGATGATTGAATCTTCAGCACTACTTTGGATAGAAAAAAAATTGTAGATAGCCTAGACATGAAGGATTAATACCAAAGACAAATTAGGCATGACACAACATATGGCCTCAGCCACACGTCCTATGTGTTAGTACCCTAAATATGTTAGAAAATGGGAAATCCATGGAAAATTTTGAAGAAAAGAAATAAATGACAAGACAAAATAGCTTGTGATTTAGGAAAAAAGTTTGCAGTGCAAGGGCCACCAGGACTGATTAAGAAAAAAAAGCAAAGAAAAATTAAAATGTAAATGATCCAGTGAAGTTGTAAGGTGAAAGGTACTGAGAAACCTAAAAAAAATTACAAACACTCCAAGAGGATGCAGACTCAGTAGTAGACAACTCTTCAAGAAATTCAAGGTAGGACCAGCTTTGTCAAAAGCATGAAAGAGAACTTTGCCGCTGCCTGACACAAAAGCAGTTTTCTTAACCTCACTTGAAAGTGTCATAGTTCTTTTTCATTCAAAAATGACATAGGCAAAAAATGAAAGCGCTTGCTCACAACTGTGGGATGTTAATAACAAGGAAATGCACTAGGAAGAGCACCGGAAGAAGCTGGCTCATTGTGGTTATAGACCTATCAGCCAGATAGTGCAGAAAAGCAAAGGAAAAAACAAGATGGAAATTATATTCATGGAACTCCACACTTTGGGTATAGTTCAGTTGTCCTAAATCCTTATTTCTCACTGACTTGCAAAGAAATATACTCCAATATGTTGCCTTGAAAACATCATGCAGTTTAACTAAGATCATTATAAATAGTGTTTCCCTTGCTTTGAGTTTTTTATATTTTTTGAGTATTTCATATTATATTTGAGTAATTTTCATATTCTCTTCATTCCTTATAAGCCTACTTGTGGCACAATTAATGTGTCTTTTTTACAATAAACAGCACACATGTAGAGGAAAAAATTACCTCATGCTAGGAGATTCAAAGATGTCTTCTAATGAGAAAATGGAGAAGAGTCAATCCAGCTAATCAATAGACTAAATATTTTTTAAATAAAAACAATGGGCGAGAGCCTCAGACTTAATTAAATGTGTTTTAACTCCAGGAGCACAACGGGCACTTAACAATGCTTTAAACAAGCAGTTAAGAGTTTGTCAGAGCAGGGAGTCCTTGAACAGCATAAAGCCAGGGCATCCAGTTTATATTTCCTACTTTAAACCCTTGGATGTGGAAAATGAAGAGAGAAGAAAGAACCCACTCCAGGACTGGGGGGAAGGAGTTAGGCTAATGGGCTGTTCTTGATGCAGTAGCTTACCTGGAAAAGCCCCAACAACTGAACTGAGATTATCATTAAGTCACAGCCTCACAGCCCTCACAACTGAGAAATGAACAGAAAAACTTGTTTTCCTGTCTAACATTTATATCTTTACCCATCACTTCAAGATGATCAGATTGCTGTCTTTCACACGCTCAAGAGATGCAAACATATCCAGAACAGACCAGGAACTTCAACAGAAAAGCAGATATCTTACTTATCTTAAAGTATTAACACAGGAATTATTTTTGTGGGGAAAAAACCAACCCCGTATCATGAGACTTAAACTGAAATCACATGATTTCACAATAAATACATAATCTTTTAATAAATACACAATAAATACATAATCTTTTTCAAACTTACTATGCTCAATTTTCTGAGTATTTATTTGTACTTCTAGAAAATGCAACAACAGTTGCTTTAACGTCAATTGGACCAAGAAGATTTAGTCACCTTTTTTCCAATAAATTGCTAATTCCCAGTGTTAGAAAATAAAAGAAGCAAAACAGTATACATGAGCAAAAAATGTCCAATAAGAAAATGAATACTCTCTGCTACTCTATAAATATATTTATAGGACATTCATAATTGATTAGCTAATTAAATTATAAAAGAATAGTAGAACTCTTCCTGTTATGATTGGAATTTGCATGTAAAGCACTGCTGGAAATTTATTTGCAACACTTTTTCCTCTACTTATTGCAATGGACCCTTCATTTCAGAATAAAATGAACATTCAAGCAAATGCAAAGCATTTAGAGTGATTTTTTAAAGATGTCTTTAATCTAGTAATTTATAGTATGATTGCTGAAAATCATTCTGGATTCCTCATACACTAAAATGTATTCAATTCTACAGATGAATTAAAATGAGACATCCTAATTCTGAGAGCAAGTGGCAAGAGCTGTTGGAGTCAATCCTTCCTGTCAACCCCAGCTAGATGGTGATTAATATTTTATTAAAGACTAAAGAGCTATTGTAGTAATTTGTTGTTGATGCATGTTCTACTGTTCAAGGTTTTAAATAGTGTCCTAGTTCTGTGCTGAAAATAAGCAGGAAAAAATAATAGAATGTTATCCTTATATCTACCTGCAAACAGTCAAGGAGAGTATCTCTCGTGCCAGAAAATGTTATTTAGCTTCTCATCTGCCCTGGGGACTGATACCAGGATTTTTAGAAGGAAGCTGTCTGAGTACTTAATGGTGCCCTATGTTGATTTGTTCACCTCTCCCAAATAATTTCGAACAGTCAATGAGCTGACACAGATATGGAACATGAAGCCGAACAGAATCTCTGCCCACTGGGACACAAGGCAAATCTGCACAGACACAGGCATCCAAGCTGTCAGTGCTCACAGGTGTAAGCAGGGCCATTCCAGACTTTAAGTAGTGCAGGTGCTCCCAAGCTGCAATGTGCACATCTACAGTGGCATATAAGATGCTTTTCGGTTGCACATGAGTGTTGCTTAAAGTATCAGCTGGTGTGCAATATGTTTCCTGGCACAAACCAGGAGCTGCTTCCATCTCCAGAACACATATTCCCCAAAATTGGGCCAGGATTGCCTTATTTTGTATTGGAATCACTAACTGTAGAAAGTAGGTGAGAATTGACATTTGCTCTACATGTGTTTTCAGTGTTACTGGAGCTGTGTGGGCTATTCATAATCTTGAACAGTATCAGATTATGAGTTTACATATGAAGAGCAACATACAGTGGACTACTGAAATACTGGTCTGCCATTGATCAGGGTTTCAGAATGCCTATCAGTAACACAGAAAGAGCAGCAGTGGTAAAATCCTCAAACTAGCGCAGAGTCAAATCAATACATTTGAAGGAGTAGTGCCATGCAACGCTGACTTGCCAGTTCATGCCATCAGCCTACGCAACCTGAGGAAGATGAAGTTAACATAAGGTTATACTTGCTATTCTTGAAAATTCTTCACAGCTCTGGAGTATCCTAAATACTGCATTCATTTTCTCTTCTGTACAGCCTAATGACACCATTGAATATGTACCTAGAATTCTCAGCTGGAATCAATTCTCTATCCAACGTGGATAAAAATGCTTTTAAATTATCCAGCTTCTGTGAGGTTTATTAATGCACATACTCTAAGATTCAGAAAGGAATCATACATGTTAATTATTATTACTATTACTGTTCCATGTCAAAAATATTTTGAAAACAATAAAAGAACTAGCAAAACACAGTATTTTGAAAAAAAAAAAAAGAGTTGTTAAATCCTATTGACTATCTCTGTGCTGAAGCTATCAAAGCTATCAAACAAATTCATTTTAACACACAGAACATGTAAAATAATTTTAATGTTGATTAGAACAAAAGAACAAGAGTTTTCTGCAATTATTAGTAAACGTTTTCTTAACTGTATGAAAAACTTCAGTGAAAGCAGGCAAGGTACCCATGATTTCTCTTGAGAATTTTTGATAATAATGCCATTATCTACTATCCAGTGCATATGTATGACAGTTTGGGGTCTACCAGGATTTCTGAAACAACTCTTTTTGCACAAACATCGTCATGAAATTGGCTGAATCTTGCACCTGAAATGCTAAACTATGGCTCTGTAAGCAGCTAAGTAAAATACTCAAATTTAAGAGCCTGAAGCAAATGACAAAAGCTATATTTAGGACCCTAAATCAGGGACCTTATCTCACAGATACTCAGCACTTCTAGTTGCCCCACATGCCACAAGCAATCTCATCATAGCAGAAGTGCCACCACCAAAAGTATCATAAATTTGTATGCTGGTGTCCTCAACTGCTGAAGCCCTGAATCCCATGCAGCCACAGGTTTGCAGAACAGCACTGCCTTCTACCAAATCAGTTTCCACAGAATACTATGGTTTGCTATTTATATCTTAGTAGCAGGTTATAGCTTCTTAGGATCCTACCTACAATTACTGTAAGTGACAGGCTTTTACATGCATTACATTACAGTTATACTCTGCATATGAACTTTTTTCCAGAGAAAATATACCCAAAGAATAACATGCCATAAGTTTAGCTGGAAAAGGCAGAAAAATGAATATTCATAGCAATTTCATTATCACAGGAGTTTTAGTATTAAGACACAGTTATACACAGGAAAATGTTCAGAAGAGCTCCACTTCTGGCAGACTTGCACTGCACTCAGTTGATATTGTAAATCTTAACAACACCATTAACAGACTTGATTGATTAGGAAAATTGAGTGCAAGAGTTTAAGTGGATTCAGGAAGTGTTCTATAGATCGGTATAAATTTTCATAATATTGTGGTTTTTTCTTTTATCAGCTGGTAATAGAAATTCTTTCAAGCAGGATTTGCCACAGCTGTTGTCCCTAAATATTGTGGAGTTTTGCTTACCGTAAGAATCTACACTATTGGCTTTTACTTTGTACATCTGAAAAAAAAAAAAAAAAAGCTCAAAATACTGCCAATAATGCTGTTAGTTTACAGAAAATCCTTAGGGCATAGACCCATGTTGTGAATGTAGCTGAAGCTGTTTGTGAAATTACTACCCCCAGCTGTTTACTACCTCTCCACAGCTGGAAATTACACTCCAGACACAGCTGGAGCACCCTAATTGTCCATATGGGCAGTCATAGTTAGTTCTCATGAAAAGCAGAGTGATCTGCTCCAGTCATCTTCAGAGCAACAGAAGAAATACTGGCAATGGGAGAGAAATAATGGGGAGGGGGGGGGTGTGTATATAAATTCCTTAGTAATACACTGGGAAAGGTAAAAAAATTAGCTATATTTTCTTGGGAAAAAACCCTGGACCTCCCTCCTTTGCTCAAGAGCTGTATTTTAGCTAAGACTCTTACATCCTTGCCTGATCAATGCTTCCACTGTAGGACCATAGAATCATTGAATCATGGAAGCATAAAGGCAATGAATCATAGAATCATTGAATCTCAAAATAGTTTGTGTTGGAAGGGACATTGAAGATCATCTAGTTCTCTCCTTTCTGTCATGGGCAGGGACACCTCTCACCAGATCAGGTTGCCTAGAGCCCCATCCAACCTGGTATTGAACACTTCCATGGAGGGAGCATCCACAACTTCTCTAGGCAACCTGTTCTAGTGTCTCAGCACCCTCACATTAAAGAATTTAATCCTAGTAACCAATCTACCAATCTACTGAAATCTTTCAGTTTGAAGTCATTACCTTTGTCCAGTCACTATAATCCCTGTCCTTCCCCATTGTTTCTGTAGGTCTATTTTAGGCAGTGCAAGGCTGCTCTAAGGTCTCCCTGGAGCATTCTCCAGGCTAAACAATCTTCACTCTCTCAACCTGTCGCCAAAAGGGAAGATGCTTCTGCCCTCTGATCAACTTCACGGCTCCTCTCTGTACTTGTTCCAACAGGTCCACGTCCTTCAGGTATTGGTGAGCTGAACACAGTACTCTAGGTGGAGTGTCAAGAGGGAGGAGGAGAGGGACAGAATCCGCTCATTTGACCTTCTAGTCAAATTTTTGATGCAGCCCAGGACAGAGTTGGCTTTTTGGGCTGGAAGCACACATTGCTACCTCATACTGAAATTTAACTTCTACTGCTAGGCATCTTTCTTGGATCAATTGCCTGAAGACATCACTCTTCCAAAATTTTAGAAATAGATACAATACAGGCAGTACTGCCCAATTCCTAAAGGTTAGAGCCTATTCACACAGGCTATAAAAGAGGTACATTAAATAGAATCACAGCATCATAGAATAGTTTGGATTGGAAAGGGTCTTTAAAGGTCACATAGTCCAATCCTGCTGCAATGAACAGGGACATCAGTGACATGGATGAATACAAGTATCAGCATTTCTCTTTTTCTGAGACAAGAAGATGTACTGTGAATGAGATCCCTCAACGCACCTTTTTGAAGTGTTTCACTGCATTTGAAATACAGAAATAAATATCTGAGACTCCAGAATGACAGAGATTCGAGTGTCTTGTGAGTACTACCTTCTCCTGGGAAACCTGGAAACCAGAGCTCCCATGAATATTTACACAAGGAGAAAGAAGAAAGAGGAATAAAGAGAAAAAACAACAGCCACCATCCTAATGGTAGTGTTTTGAGCAGAATCATTTCTACACAATAGGACTGAGGCAGTTCTAAGCCTAGACATCTAAAGACTATCAGAGGGAACAGACACTTCAGTGAGATGAATTACATTTGTAGCTGCCTAAGTGTAAGATACTCAGTGTAGCAGTAAGTTAGAGCATGTCTAGGTTCCCTGTACAGTCTACGGACAGATGCAGAGCATTTAATTTCATCTACCTTAGATGTCTTTTCAGGATGGAATGAATCACATTCTGGAAGAGCATTGCTGTCTACATTTTATGTTAGCCTTACTGAAGTTAAATGTCTTTCACTCCTAGGAATTCACACAACTGCTATAGTAGATGGCAGATGAGTTTCACATGTACCAGTCTTGTCTGGATGGTTTCTCTTCTTTCAGGTGCCTTTTTCCTTTCTGTATACGGCCCCATTCTTGCTAGTAATCAATTCCTAATGAAGATCATGGTAAAAATCAGTGTTTTCAATAAAACTCAAGAAACTTTTAGTTACAGTTTTAGTTACAGTTGGTTTTCCTAATGTAAATCACATTGCACATGGTTACCTATATTGAACTTCAACTATCCTTTTGCTGTTCAGTCACTTAATACTCAGGGATCCCTCTGCAGCTCTCTGATTCTGCCTTTCATTTTCATTGCCTTACCAGATGTAGTATTGACAGTAAATTTTGTCAACTTCCTTCTCTTTTTCTTCATTGTTTATGAATATGTTAAATAGCCAATGTGTTGGTAAAAGCTCCTGTGGGTTTCCACTGATAATGATTTTCCAGTGTAGAATACTTTATGTAGTCCTACACTCCTGTTTCTCTGTCTTTCAGGTCGCAATCCACAAAAGGACTCTTCCCTCTTGCCATAGGGACAGCTTTGATTCTGTACAAGCTTTCAGCGCAGGACCTCTGTTAAACACATTTTGAAAATCCAAGCACAGCACATATACTTGGATACAGCAATTTGGATCACCCTTAACTATAGTACCTCTGTGAAATTACTTCCATGTTTCATAAAGCTCCTTATTATCAGGGTGCCTAAGAGTGTTGCAGAGACTACATCTATGGTTAATTCATCCACAATGCAGATTTATTAATTCACTAACACAACTCAACAATTGGTACTTACTTTTTTAATAAAAATGTCCTGAAAATTTAATAAAAATATTTCTTAATAAAACAGATTGTGCAAGTATTCTTGTCTCTCCCTATGTCAGAATGGGCCTCGTAATAATTGGCATCTAGATGTAGATTATAAATTATGCTGGAGTTAACTGATGAGGTTATCAGTTGGTTTACAATTACAAGGCAAATGTATTGATAAAAACTAAGCAACACAAATTAAACTGATTCTTGCCAATTACACCTGATCATGATGGGTCCCTGTCTGCCTACCTGTTTATATTAATCTTTTAGGCAGCATGAAATTAAGAGCCTGCATTCCGCTTGTAAAATAATTTTATTGATAGTCTGTGCTTTTAAAAGTATAAATTTGTCTTTCAGTTTTATTTTTTTGAAGAGCTTCTCCAAAGGTTTCATATTTTAGCAAGAATTCTATCATCTTACAGTATGACCTTAAGCAAACTGTACAGCAACATGTGCCTATTGTGCCATCTTCAGGATATTTTTGGAATAAAGTTATTCTGGATTTCACAATCTCTAAACTAAAGGAGAAGACACACTTATTTTGGGGGTTTTTAATGTATTTTTCAGTATGACTCATGTCAGGACTAACTTCAATTAGGGAAGTTTAGAAAAAGAAAAACAACCTGGTTTTGACACCACTTTAGATTGCCTCTCTTTCTTCATCAAGAGAAAAATGGCCTCAGGCTGCTGCTTTGTTAATTGAATTTTCATGAGGAAATTTGACTTCTATTTCTCTATTCCAGTAGAATTTATTTATTGGAAATCCACCATACTGGTTTGTGATCTGAAATAGGGTAAGGAAACTTATGCTGCAACTTTGCAGCACAGAGTATGGTGAGAAATGATGTTGCACTGCAATCTTTTGGTGAATGGCTTCAAATTTATCATGATCTTCTCTATCTTCAGTGCGTTATTTTTTAGGACTGAGCTAAATTTTGCTATCTGCTGGTTTTGACTTGTGTTCACTCTTTAATGCCAGCATCACCAAGTGTTGCCTCAAGCAAACATTATTTTCACAAAATGCACTTCTAAATGCACCTTGACTATAGCAAAGAGTTTTTCTTCTAAGGGATAATTAAGGACTATGAACAGCCTGTATCTTAGGATTCAGCACAACTCTCCTAATAACATAAGACTGTCTGTTCTCATGCAAGTAGGTCTGAGTTAACAGCCAATTTAAAAAATTGAGCTGTGAATACAGCAGTATCTAGTGATCTATAGCTGTAGATTAGGGTAAAATAATCTCCATGAAAATCAAATGCACAGGCTCCCAGTATTACAGTAACAAATTGATATAGTTAATGAGCTACCACAAATCATCTGCTTTTAAATACACCGACAATAGACTAGCCTTACTCTACTACATTCCAATAAGAATCAAATATGTTCTTCTTTGCAAGAGAAAAGGAAGGAAGCCTACACTGAGTAGGCTGCAGTGTCCATAAGATGCAAGTTATGTTCACATGCTTACAGAGGTAAAGCCCAGTTATTTTCCTAATACATATTAGGAACTCAAGAAGCTCAGAAAGAACAGTTGTCAGTGGGACTATGCTATGACAATAAAAGTTTGGCATCACATGATTTTCACCTTATGCAGCCCAAGAAGATAAGCAGAAAATAAAGTTGGTTCTGTTAAGTATCTTTTGCCCAAGAGATTACTGATTACATCTGGAACTTTTAAGTAAACTCTCCTAATATGGAGCAAAGTATGACCTTTTCTTCTGAGACAATCCTAAGCCAGTTCTATGATCAAACTAAACTGCACCACTCATTTCTACCTGTGAGTAAACTGTGAATTCATAATTACTCTGAAGAAAACCCTCTGAGAAGAAAAGCCTTATATTAGACAGGAAATCAGTGCAACTGGTGCACAGAAGCATGAATGGTCAAGCATGAGAGACCAATTTTGTTCATCTGATGAAACAAGGCTGTACTGCCAAACCACAGCTTTGTTTGAAAACATGGAGGGTAAAGTTGTCAAGCTACATTGACCTTCCTAGCTGTTTCAATCAAATGAACAGGAAAGAGTAGATAAAAACAGAAGAAATTGTATTGTTCGTTCCCAAATACACGGTATCAAAAATCTTTCAGCCTTCTTTTTTATTCTTCCACTGCTACTAAAACCACTTTCAGCAGATTATTATCTCCACAATGCAGAGGGGAGTCCTCTAGATCAGTTACACAAAAGTAAGCCAGACAGTCCATCTTATGCTCCTAGTCATTGTTTCCCCTTGTTTCAAATATTCCCATAGTATCCATTGTGAATTTGCTTGAGAAGTGGTTTGTCTGTGAAGACCTAAGTGATTGTCTGAACTCACTTATGACTATATAGGGTGCTGATCACATCATTTACGTTGTTTGGGATGCACTTGGAACAACATGAATCCACCTGACTCAAGTTTCATCAATGTTTCACACCAAATAACCAACAATGCTTTAAAGTTCATGAGAAGGAAGAAATTACCACATCCCAAACTTGCAGATCTTCTGAACTGGGTAACACCATACATATGGTGTTATATTTCAGTTCAGATATAAACACACAGAGATAGGATTTCAAAGTCTAAAGATTTCTGAGGATCTAGTTGGATGAAATGGAGAACCTTTGAAATCATTTTCCTGTCTCATGTTGTGGGCTCCGGAGTTGAACACAATACTCCAGGTGGGATCTCATGATGATGGAGCAGAGGGACAGAATACCCTCACTTAACCTACTAACCACACCTTTGTTGATGCAGCCCAGGATAAAGTTGGCTTTCTGCGCTGCATGCACACTTGCTACCTCATACTCAATTTTTCATCCACCAGCAGCCCCTGGTCCTTCTCCTCTGCATGGTTGCTCTCAGTCCACTCATGGCTGAGCTTGTATTTGTGCTTGTGATTGCCCTGACACAAATGCAGGGACATAGCACTTGGCCTTGCTGAACTTCGTAAGGTTTGCATGGCCTCACCTCTCAATCATCTAAAAGTCTCTCTGCATGACAACTCTTCCTTCCAGGATGCCAACCACATCACAGTTTGGTGCCACTGGCAAACCTACTGAGGATGTACTCAATCCCATGTTGCTGGCAAACGTATTAGACAGTGCTGGTCCCAGTATAGATGACCAATACTCTTAAAATGAAGAAATTTACATAATTCATAAGCAGACCACCTTTTGTTGTAAGAAATCAACATGTTATTGTTCCTTACAGTCATTTTCCTTGCAGAAAATATAATGTAGTTTGTGCTTTAACTGTTTACTAACTTCAGTGAATCTCTCTATTCTCTAAAAATGTTAAATTATCTCATCATACACTTGGTATCATGTTTATTACAAATGCCAACAGTTTTTTGAAAAAGACCAAAAGAACTTTGTACAAGCAGTTGTCTACTTTGTGCATATTCAAACAGTTTAGATTTCTGCCTGTAAGATTTGAATATCTGTATTTATAATGGACATCTTCATCTGCATGATGGATGCAATCAGGAACAGCTAAAACACCTCATCAATTCTTACCTTAAAATAAGAAGTCCTCACTTTATGAGTCATATTCATAATGTTCATGAACTCCGTAGTTGAGAGCATAAAAATAGATGACTATATAACATATGCACAATGGTTCATGCTGAAAGCAAAGACGGAAAAGCATTTCTCATGCCAGAAAAGTGCAGGACTGTGTGTAAGAGCATGTGTACATAGACTGAGATTCTATTAATCAGAAATATCCATGCATTAGTTATTGTCATCATCCACCAGCCAGTGTTTTTGATTTATTATACTGATTTGTTTTTCTTAACTCCAGGAACATTGACAGCGTACATAGGTCAGTGCCAGCAAAACTCCCACAGAACTTTGTTTTAGATCCAGGTCTTGCCTCTCTGACATACACTAAAAAAAGTAGGAAAAGTCCCACTCTATTAAAGTAGCAACTATTTCTTAACAACATTTTGCAACTCATTTGTCATATCTTTTCCTTGCATAGAAAATATGTACTGTTCATAAGTAGATCACATTGTGAAGGTTAAGAAAAAGTAATATCTTGAGGGAATTTACAATCTAGAAAGTAAGAAAATAAAATGATACTAAGTGGTGAATGTGACAGGATAGTACATTGGTCTAAGACTAAATTTTTATTTCCTTCTTTAGCTGTCATGTTATGCTTAACTCAAACCCTTAACAGGTCACAAGCATTGTGTTTTAAGTTCAGACAGCAACTAAGCACCCACAGCCACTCACTCAGTCCTCTCCAGTCTGACTAGGATGGGAAGGAGAATTGAAATAAAAAGCAAAACTTGTGGATTGCAATAGAAATAGTCTAATAACTAAATTAAAGCAGTGATAATAAACAGTAATGATAATATGGTAACAGTGGTAACTATAATAATACATGTAATAATAATAATGAAGTGGATTAAAACAAAAAAAGAGTGAGAAATAAAATTCAACAAAACACAAATGACGCACAATGCAATGGCTCCACAGCCACTGTCCAAAGTTATGGTTTGCCTTCTAAGTTGTAAGTGCACATTATTGACTCATATCCACCTTTTCATCAACCAGCAATCACAAGTTTTTCTCTGCAGAGCTGCTCTCAATCCTTTCTCCAACCAGCCTGTATTGTGTTTGGGGTTGCCCCAATCTACGAGACCCACTCTCAAGCCTGTCAAGGCACCTCTGGATGGCGCCCCTTCCTTCCAGCATGTCAACCATACTGCACAGCATATTGTCATCCACAAAGCTGCTGAGGGTGCACTCAATCATACTGTCTATGTAATTGAAAAGGATCTTAAACATAGTTGGTCCCAGCACCAAACCCTGAGGAACACCAGTCATCACTGGTCTCCATTAAGTTGCAGTTTCACATTATGTATTGATAGAGAATGTCAAAAACCCTCCTATCTATGTTTTTAAATGCTTTTTTACATCAGGTTTTTATAGTTCTCACATTCATAGTTATCGTTCTTTCAAAGAGGAATTTGGTTTTGACCAGAATAAAGAGACAATCTAGCACAAAACTATTATTTCCAGATGCTTTGAAAATTCAAGTTAACATTAATGGTCAATATTATTTTCTATATGAAATAATGTTCCAACATAATGAAAGGCTTTGTAAGCCTAAGTATAGGGCAATTCTGAAAAGTGCAAATTTATACCCAGCCTCAGACTATCGAAATATCTCTACAAAGCAAACTATCTAAATATCTCTACAAAGTAGACTATCTAAATATCTCTACAGAGAAAGTAGAAAGTGTATTTATTTCTCAGACACAAGAAGATGTTTTTCTTCTGTTTGGCAGTGTATTCAAGGTAAAAACACTGCTCACAGTTCTGTTTTTCAAAATTGCATTTGTCCAATGTAGGGTCATCTGTGGCTGTCCATTTCAGACATACAAAGATAAAAATAAACTCCTGTCTCCTCTTTTGAGAATCAAGATACATTTATTGAGAACGTGGAATGTTGGAAATATTGTGGCATGTTTTTTTGCCAAAGAAATCGTAAATTGGAACCAATCTTCCGTCAGATGAAAGCAATCCAAAGAAAAAAAGACAGTCCTTATCTGGGCTTTACATTCAGGACTGAAAATAAAAACCTTCATGAAACAAAAACAAAAACTGCAAGCACGGAGAAAAAGAGAAAAGCAGATTTCCTGATGTCTTTAAGCTAGTGAAATAACAAAATCCTGTGCAAGGAGATTGTGAATTGATACTAGCAAAAGCTGTAGCATTTCTTCTGCCTTTTGTACTCACTTGGCAACTGCAAGGCTATAGAGCCTTCACACTGAGTTTTGTTCTCATCAGCGACATCTCCCTTTTATCAGTGAACTTACTTTGGAAATCAGTTTCCTCATTTTTAAATAACAAGATTTATACTAGCTGTATAAGAGTGTGATCCATCATATGTTATTTTAAAACTATCTGAACACCTTCCATTAAGCCTGATTATACTTTTGTAGTTATTTTAAGAGAACATAGCTATTTTTTCCTAACTCATTTTTTTTCCAGAAGAGCTTAGCAATTCTCTGTCTGTTATCATTCTCAATTTAATTTATTGGAGACTAGCACTGAAAACATAAAATAACACAAATCATAATTATAAGCTTAATACATGACTGCAACATAAGAGCACTTATTTCAGAACAAATGAAAACACAGTTGAAGAACTGTATAACTTTAAGTGTATCATCTCTCCTCACTTAGCGTGGAGAATCCTAGTTAACTAGGTTAGCTTTATGTCACTATATTCTCAAATTTAAGGCCCCTGGTATAGGAACTGATTTCTGACAAGCAGTGATTTGAATGACTGCAGTTCTCACACAGCATGTTACATATTCCATGTTCTGCCAATTATTCATTTGCTTCAGTGTCTTTTCAGCAATGTAAAAAAAATAAATATTAAAAGCACTCTTATAAAAGAAAATCTCATTGCATTCAGCAAATGGTTTCTTTGTAAAGACTTCTCTGAACATCCTGCCAAAATAATTGTAGTTCATTTTAGTCCAGTATTACAAAAACAGATTTTCACAAGGACATATTCCCCTATTAAAAGTAACGTTTGTGTTCATGGGTCTACACTGACTTAGCTGATCACTTACTTTCACATACTGTCCTCTGTGCTGAGCTTTGTGCAGGTGAGATCAAGGTTATCGGCAGATTCTGATTAGCTGTTTAGCACAAAGACAGTCTCTCCAGTTTAACTGGAGGCCCAGTTCTTGCTCCTTCTCAGGCTTCCACAGATGATAAATTTATGAAAGAGTCACAGATAGATGTCGGTGTAGCCAGGAACTTTTGCCATTCTTCTCTGTGAGAATGAGGACTTATCACATTATGGAACAAGACTGTACAGAATGAGAAGGGTAGCCATCTACTTTGCAGTGGTATTATTCCACAACCATTGAACTTCTGTCACTCCTAGGGTTGCAGCTGTTAATGGTCCAAAGAATCCATCATCTACATGTAAAGTGGATATAGGACCTCACATCCATATTGCAAATGGAATGTGCCAGGTGGCATCTTAGTGTGCCATTTCAACTTGGGTTCTACCACTTGGGAAACTCCTCCCAGTGTGCCAGAGACTTCCTTTTGGAAATGCATTTCAGTAAACTATAGTGAGATATTTACCTTTCCTTCAGTTTCCAACTTTAAATACGTAATTCTTATCTCTCTCAAGGGAAATCAATATATCAGTTGCTATAGCTGCATTGCTGCCAGTGTAATTAAGCAATTTGTGAATAAAAGACTTCTTGTAGTGTTTTAAGGGGAACTGCAGAGGAAGACGAGATTTTTTATTTTCAGAAGGCTGAAAAAATAGGAACTATTCATAAAAGCCAGAAACAACACTTAAATCTCATGTGTCATTAAAGACACACTTAAACTCTAGTTTTATAGCTTTGACATAAGAACTACCGATTAATTTTTCCAAATATAGCCCCCGAATTGCAAGGTAGTTCTACCTATGTACAAACAATGACAGTAACCAGTGGAGAAGGTCATTAGAAACCCTTCTTGGGAATAGTTACCAGCTAGGTAACATTTTGGGGTTTGGAGCTAGGATAACAAGGCTGATAGCATAGTAGATCATGGTCTACAGATTATTTACTCAGCATGGGATTGCTAGTTTCAGCAGAGAGAAGGAAAGGAAAGAGTCTGAGTTCCAGATAAAATCTAGTTTGAAAAGTAGGCCAAAAAGATTAATGTAACAAAAAAGCAGAATATGCTGCTGGGTATGTGGCAACAGCTTTCAGGAGGGTATAGTTATGAAACCTGAAGTCTTTTGAAAAGCAAAATGTGCCAAACATTGCTCCATATATTTATTTTACCACTTCAACAACTCAGAGTCATTTAATTTTCTTTCTTCCACAAAAGCGATAATATTCACAAATTTTGCATCCAAGAATAAAAGACATTTTCTCACAGCAAGGTTTTGAACACAATAGCAGCAAACAATTAAGAACTCGGGCTTCTAAATTAGGAAATATGGAGATAAAGAAGAAAGAAGACATGGATTTTCATAAGACTAGGGAAGAAAACCTTTTGTTTCTAGTGTCTTCTTTATGAGCATAAGAGATGCCTGGTTAATTAATTTCTAACATGCACATGATAATTTTGGTAGCACTTTGTGACATATTTTTCTTGACTATCCAATACAATACTGAATGAATTTAATTGAAGTAAGAAACTAAAAGCGTCAGAAATCTTAGACAGATTCTAAGTTATTACAATACTAAATGATAAAATTTTTGTTCCAGATTTACAATCTGAAATGTATTTTCCAGCTTTTCTATATAATGTGGCTAATTAAATCCAGGAGAGTGATTTTTTTTAAAGTAGTACATCTGTCATTTCACGAAGTGCTTTAATTCTTGATTCTGAGTTGATGTTTATAAAAAACTTTTAGAATGGAAGAAATGAACTGACTTTGAAGGAAACAGAAACTGTCTAAACATAAATGGAAAAGGACGATATTTTTGTAAAGGTGCTGTGGTCTACTGATGGAAAGTGTTGTGTAAAATGCCAAGTATCATAAGTATTACAGAGCTGCCAAATGCACAAAAGTAAAACAATCAAAAAAGTACAGACTTTTTTTTATTAAATTTTTTCAATTATAGCAATATTAGTTGTTACTTATAATTGCACTCAGTAACAATTTCTCAGACAGTACTGTTATTTTCAAGTTGAATGTGTCCGTTTAAATAAATCCCATTATGTGTCTAAATCAACCACATGGCAGAGAGCTGAAACAGGTATTTAAAACCCCAGGTGCACTGCAGATTCTGTTTGTGAACTTTTCAGTCATGATCTCCATTTGGGATTTTCTTGATAGAGATATAAAAGATACTCTCTAACTCGTTGCAGTATTTTTTATTGCATCTACATGTTATATTTCCCTAGATTCTTCTAATTTCGCATTTTTAAAGGTCAATCATGATCCTTTGATATAATCCTCACTTGAGTCACTAAATGGATCAGGGAAAACAGAACATATACCTATTCACAAATAATACGCAGAGGGAATGAAGCAAAGTTCAACATAAAAATGGGACTGAGACTTCTCACAGAAATGAATATGCCTGCCCAAGCTATATAAATGGAGATTTTATGCCAGAATATGTTTCAGCAATAATTTAAATACCAGACAGTATGTGCCATGATGTAGGAAAAAAGGTCACACTATATTCTAGAGGGTGACTGAAACAAGAAGGGAAAGCAAACTAAAATGGTAATACAAAAGAGATCAAAGTTACCACACCACAGTCAGAAATAAGATAGGCAGACCCAAGCTATACATTTTAAAGCACAGAACTGTCTATGAACTCCACTGGGGGTGCATAGTTATGCTACCTTTGTGTTGTTATGTCATATGACATAGCTTTCATCTGACATCAGAAAGTAAATTAGAAATATTTTCCCATTCCACCATATTTTCCCATCTCTTTGCATAAAACTGTGACATCCCTTGGAATCAGGGCACATGTCCTCCTAGTTTAAACAACTTCTCCTGCTTGACTACTGCTCCAGTATTAAAATACTCTTCCCTGTTTGTCCTGTGATTTCCTAATGGAGCATTCAAGCTGGAAATTTTGTGGCTGATGGGCAACTCCATCTCTTGGAGCCACACTAATTGAATTTGGATCCTTGTACCTTCAAGAACACTTGTATTCAGATAAGATCGACCAAAAAAATCATGTAAGTCTGAAGAATTGCACTACTGCTAGCTATTATCTAGCTCTGGAGCTAGTAATTTTCATTGCATACTAGAGAGATGCATCTCATCGAGTCAACAGTTGCTACAATACAAAGGATATAACCTTTTCCTATCAGTATGACACTCCTCCATATGCTTCACTAAGTGTTTTAGGATGCCCCCCATGGGTCTTTGCTTAGTAATGAGGTGACTACTCTAGAAACCTCTACAGTGAATTGCAGAGGAAATTGGACCATTTTCAGGAGATATTAATTACTACGAAAAAGTAGTATAAAATCAGTCATCAGCAGAATGATTTATGCATCCTCATTCCAAGTGGGCACATTGAGATGTAGTGAAAATTAGATCAAAGCTCTAGAGCAGACTTCCTCCTACATAAGCATCTTTAAAAGTGAATGTGAGCCTAGGAGAAAAGCTAAGGCAAGCTAGCATTCAACTTAACTGCAGTGCAGACAGACCCATACCTAACAATTTGTAGATTTTTAAGAAATAAATTATGTAATTTACCCATTTCATCAATCTCCACTTATATCAACAATAGTTAATCCAGCATCAAAATGCTGGCCTTTTCATACATAATTATTCAGAAATAATTGTTCTTAACTTCATTTTGTTGCCTGTTGATGTGAAGGTTCAGTCCTGAATTAAGGGATCTCATACAAAATCTAGGTAACAGGTAGGCTGAAGCATGAAATCACTGTTTTCCAGCTATGCATCATTAATGCTATGGTGGCTGTGGATGCTCTTGCTCCACCCAAAAAATCCATTGCTGCACATCTAAAAGAAAGCAGCTCCTCACTAATTTCCCTCTACAGAGCAACTGTTCCTAATGATACCACACAGCTTCTGTGCAGAAAGAATCACAGAATCGCAGAATCATGGCATGTATTGGGTTGGAAGGGGCTTCTAAAGGTCGTCTAATCAAACCCACCTACAACAAGTGAGGAGATTTTTAACTAGAACAGGTTGCTCAGAGCTCCATCAAGCCTGAAAGTAGCTGTTTGTTCTCATGTGAATGTTGAAGTTCCACATGGAGAAACAGAAATACTATGAGTGAAACAGTTCTGCAAAGCATTGCTTTCACAATTGGATGCTGCAGAAAGGGTGCTTAGGGCATGGCATTAGAATGAAGACAAAAGTAGACTGGAATGGAAAAGCCACCATCAGGCATTTGGAAAAGGAATAAGATAACAAGAGATAAGCACAATGGACTTTTAAATTTCCAACTCAAACTTTTGGATAACATTGACAAAAACTGAATAGAAATTCTGTCTCTGGAAAATCAAACAAACAACAAACTGCATATGTATATGTTCTTCAATAAAAGCCAAAGAAGCAGTGATTCTTTTTAATATTGAATACCATTTAGATGGAAACATGAGCAGTTAACACTTAAAAAGGAAAAGTGAGCACAAATTTATTTGCAAAAACTGAAAAACAAAAAGTGAAGATTGCTGAGGGTAAGACAGAGTGCCTAGAAGCCGGGTGTCCAGACAGCATGACTTGTGACACAGACTTTAGCTCTGACACATTTCAAGCCAGGAAATCACTCTAATTTGTGACATTGATTGCAATCAGTGAAGTGGCTACTGTACATAATAGCTGCTCTTCTGTGCAGTACATTTTGTGCTGTACTTGGCTGATGAAATAAAATTTACAGACTGCTAGCTAACAGACCTCAAAAGGGAGACAGTATTTTTACCTTTCTCCTCTGAAGCAAGCTTTTGCTGTTCTTCCTTTGTTCCATTGGTAAGGCCTATCTGAAAACTTCACTGTTCCCTTGGACCCCAGTGTACCCCAATATTATTTAGGTGGCAGTCATAAAATGCAACATGGGAATGATCCAAAGAGCAGAGAATCACTGCAATAACGACCACTGCAATAACGACTGGGAGAATCAAGAAAAGAAGGCGCATAGCATAGTCTGTAAAGGTCTATTTTAGGTTTCTGTCACCAAAATATCTGTCAGTGTTAATAGGAGCAGCAAAAAAAAGGATATGATTTTTCTTTACTTCTTCTACTTGTTCGCCTGTTACAGTCTGTGTTTGACAAGCATGTAGCTATATATAAAACATAATAGACGAATGTACCTAATATGCCAAAACCAGGCTCTTAACGTTAGTAGTAACAAAGTAGAGATTATGGTACAATGACAATCAGCCCTTCTAATAGGAAGAAAATAAAAAAAAATCACAAGATGCTTTCAGAAAGGTACACACAGCCCTGCAGACTGATTCTGTAAATACAGCCTTGTATCTCTCAGACTGGAAAAGATGTTTCCTAAACGCCTAAGTGTTAAGGTCAGAATGAACTAGTATCACTTTCTGGTCACCTCAGCCCCCTTAGTTGTACAACTCATAGCATTTC
>VZRI01001046.1:89896-309234 GCA_013397515.1 Upupa epops
GGAAAGGAAAGGAAAGGAAAGGAAAGGAAAGGAAAGGAAAGGAAAGGAAAGGAAAGGAAAGGAAAGGAAAGGAAAGGAAAGGAAAGATTATTCCTGTTGCATCTTGGAATAACTTATTTCAGTCCAACTATAACTAATACAAGGTAGACTCTTTTCCAGCTAGAGCCTTGAAGAATCTACCTACCAGCAACTGAGTTGCTTATGGTGCACACTTTTTAAGATCAATTTATGTCACCTGTGACAGCCTGGCACAGCAACCTTGATCCATCCTGACAGACTTCAAGGCTCTGCAGGGCTGTAGTGTCTATATCACAAACATGTTTTATGTGAGAAGAAAAAAGTTCTCTTGAGATAGGGAAATGAAGTTGCCAATTCTGAGCAGAATGACTGCTCTGGGCAGTAACTGGTAGTCCAGGTTCCTCGGGACCAGATCTGGGATTCCCAGGATAATCCTGCAAATTTGAATTTCTTCATGATGCATCTAGAATTAAAGTGTGGTAAGTTTTGTGTTTCTTTTCATCCTAGTCCTTACCATGTCAAACTCACCTGCCAAGTACACAGTAGCTTGCTCCATCACACCTGCTACTGCCATAGCTTGGTTGTGTGAAATCAGCCTCCCTGCTGCAAGTTCTGCACCATGATATTTCGCCAGTTGCAACAGCTAGCAGGGTGTATTTAAAGGCTCATTCAGAGTTTAAACCCTAGATATGAGGATCTGAAAGAATGCACCTCTGAAGGTGTAGTGATTTAAGACTGGCTGTGGGCCAGGTGCCCACCAAAGCCACTCTATCACTTCCCCATTCTTAGTTAGACATTGAAGAGAAAAATGTGAGAGACTACTGAGTAAATACAACAACCGTTTAATAAAGCAGAAAAGCAAAAGCTGCATACAAAAGGAAAGGCAAATAATAAAGATTACTCTCTACTTCCCATCAGCAGGTGATGTTTAGCCAGTGATCTGTAGCAGTTGTAGAGAGTAGCACAAGTAGAGGGGAAGGCGAATCTCTCTCGATCTATTTATCACCCCATTCTGATCCATCTCAGGATGCCATTGGCCTTCTTGGCCACAAAGACACATTTCTAGCTCATGGTCATCCTGCTGGCCACCAAGATCACCAAGTCCCTTTTCCATGCTGCTCTTCAACAGATCAGTTCCCACCCTATACTGGTACCTGGGGTTCTTCTTGCCCAGATGCAGGACTCTACACTTGGTATATTTAATTAAATTTCTCCCTGCCCAACTCTCCATCCTGTCCAGGTGCCACTGAATGGCAGCTCAGACCTCTGGTGTGACAGCCACTCCTCCCAGCTTTGTGTCATCAGCAAGTTGTTAAAGAATATATTGAATAGTACTGGTCCTAGAGTACAGACTCTGTCCCATTGTCCTCTGGCTTCTATCTTGCAAAGCAGTTCACAATCCACCTCACTACCCGATCACCCAAAACACACTTCCTCAGTTTGGCTGTGAGGATGCTGTGGAAGACTGTGTCAAATGCCTTACTGAAGTCAAGATAGAACACATCCACCGCTCTGCCATCACCTGCCCATCTGCTATGTCCTCATAAAAGACTATCAGTTTGGTCAAGCATGACTTCCTCTTGGTGAAGCCATGCTGACTGTCCTTAATGACCTTCTTATCCTTGACCTGCCTAGAGACTGCACCAAGAAAAAGTTGTACCATCACCTTTTGGGGGTGGAGGAGAGGTCGACTGGTCTACAGTTACCCAGATCCTCCTCCGTGCCCTTTGTCAAGATTGGAGTGACGTTTGCTTTCCTCCAGTCCCCAGGCAGCTCTCATGTTCCCCATGACAGAAAAGACGATGGAGAGTGGCCTAGTAATGACTTCCACCATCTCCCTTAGCACTCACGGGTGCATCCCATCAGGACCCATCAACTGATGTACATCCCGATTGCTTAATTGGCCTCTAACCCGGTCCTTGTCAACAGAGGAAACTCCTCATTTTTCCTGATTTCCTCTGGGGTCTCAGCAGTCTGGAGCTCATCAGGACAGCCTCAGGTAGTATAGACAGAGGAAAAGAAGGCATACAGTATCTCAGCCTTCTCCACATCCTCTGTCACCAGCACACCAGCCTGATTCAGCAGGGCATCTAGATTGCCTCTAGTCTTAGTTTTACCTGCGATGTATTTGAAGAATTTCTTTCTGTTGCCCTTGATCTCTCTTGCAAGGATTAATCCCAAGGAGGCTCTGGCTTTCTGAGTTGCATCCCTACATCTTCTAGAGACTAGAGCCTTATCTCAAATGGCCATCCCCTCCTTCCATGACCTATAGACTTTCTTCTTCCTTTTCAATTTGTCCAGCAGCTCCCTGTTTAACCACACATATCTTCTGGCTCCCTTTCTTGACTTCCTACCTGTCGGGATGCTTTGATCTTGGGCTTCAAAGAAGTGGTCCTTGAATGTTAACCAGCTATCTTCAGCCTCTTTACCATCTAGTACCCTGTCCCGTGGAATTTCCCCTGCTAATTGCTTGAAAAGACTAAAGTTGTCTCTGACGAAGTCCAGGGTTGTGATTCTGCTTGGCATTCTATAACCAAGCCTGCCCCCAACCTTCACTGCTTCAACCAAACCTTCCTTGTTAGTGAGAAGATCCAGCAGCGCTCCTCTTCTAGTGGGCTCATCCATCGTTTACTTCAGAAGGTTGTCACCAATGCACCGCAGGAACCTCCTGGACTGTGGATGGCTGGCTGAGTAGGTCTTCCAGAAAAAATCCCCCCATGACAACAAGGACCTATGACTGTGGGGATGCTATCAGCTGCCTGTAAAAAGGCCTCATCAGCTTCCTTCCAGTAGTCAGACTTCCTTCCTGTAGTCTGTAATAGACATCCACAACAGTATCACCCAAGCCAGCCTGCTTCTTAATCCATGCCCACAAACTCTCAATGCACTCTTCATTTGACCCTGGACAAAACTCAATACATTCTGGTTGCTCTCTCACATAAAGAGCAACTCCACCACCTCACCTTGCTGGTCTGTCTTTCCTGAAAAGGACATAGCCATCCATGACCAGATTCCAGTCATGCAAGCTGTCTCACCATGGCTTTGTTACTGCCACTACATCATAATTATCTGACCGAACACAGATTTGTCACTCCTCCTGCTTATTCCTCATGCATTGGTGTGTGAATTGTTATACAGGCATTTCAGGGACCAAGCTGAGCACTCCAATTTCACACTAGGAAGGTGTGAGGCCTCCTGGTCTTCATCAATACCAGAGTGCCACACCACTGGTGGACACCCAGCAACAACCCAGTCCCCTTCAAGTCTACTTAAAAGGTCTCTGAATGAGCCCTGTTAATTCGTGTCCCATAACCTGTTTGCCCTTCTGACATAAACCTTTCCCATGCATCACTGCCAGGTCTGGTGCCTTACAAAACCAGCCATTATCAAAGAACCCAAAGCCCTGTCTGTAGCACCAGTCTCGTAGCCAGGCATTCATGGATTGAATCCTTCTATCCCAGTCCATATCCTCACCAAAAGTAGAAGAAAAAAAGAGAAAATAATTAGTGTCCCAGACTCTTTCACCAGCCGTCCCAAGGCCTTGAAGTCTTTTTTTCATTCCCCTCAGGCTACTTCATGATGCTATATAATTTTTCAGAAATTCAGGGGAGGCAGAGGATGACATTTTGGGTCATTTCAGGATACTTCATGATGCTATATACTTTAATTTTTCAGAAATTCAGGGGAGGCAGAGGATGACATTTTGGGTCATTTCTTTAAAAAGGCATTTTCTAAAGTCTTGTTGGACAAACTCCAATGTTACTAACCACTTGGGGAAAACATCAGCTAATTGTTCATATGCTATAAATGGAGCTGATACCCTGCTGTTCATGTATTTCATGCCCATTGAGGGAAGCAGGAATAACTGTACCTTAGGGGTTTTTTAAATGTGTACATGAGTTACAGGCAAGCAGACAAGGTACAATAGGGAAAGGTAATGCAGAGCAGGCATTAAAATCCAATTAAATTAAATCAGTATATTTCACTGTTGAAGGACATTAGTTCTGTTTCCTCTCCTGTAAACTAGGTATTGGGGTGTCAGACTCTGAAACATGACTCATTGGATTTGAGCTACTTTTTCAGAAAAATAATCAACCAGCTGATTTCACTGTGTCTGTGCCTCTGCAGAGTTGTCAGGGAAACACATATTCCCAAAAGAAAGACAGCAAGTTCTTTCCACAGATGTTCTTCACTTACTAGACCTATGAACTAAGCATTTCTGTGTATTGGGTTTTTTTTCTGTCTTGTGTTTTGCTAAGTTCCTATCTATTTGCTATCAAATACAAGACACCAGCACCCCAGAAGAATCCAGAAGAAGTCTGATGAGCAGGATTATGTAGGTCAGGGAGCTCTGCCGTTTGAGAAGCCTAGTGGGTTCCCAGGAGAGAGCAGTGCTCTGTGCCCTTCAGAGCACCACCATAAGGACGGAGAAACACCATCAACACAAGTTTCTTGTCTACTAGGAACTGTTGTGTCTACCAGAAATACACCTATTGGGAAATAGTGCAGATGGTGTTCAAGAAATCATAGACTTTGAACCACATAAAGGAGCTCAACTGCCAGCTCACTTAGCAGCAGATTTTCCTGTTCCATGTCATACAGTGAAAGATAAAAAGTATTTGTGCTAGAAGACAAACAAGGAAATAAGGTTTGTTATCAGTTGACTCCTGACAAAACATTGCCTAAGAAGGCTTATCTGTACTATAGAATCATAGAATCTCATAGAAAAGACCTCGAAAGATCATCTAGTCCAATCCCCCTGCCACAGCAGAATCACCTAGACCAAGTCGCACAGGAACACATCCAGGTGAGTTTTGAACATCTCCAGATGCTGAACAGCTTCCATATGTTTATGGTGCTACATAAAATAATGTTAAAATTAATCAAAATAATAAAGAGACTATACAGCCCTGCACACATGAATATTTGGCTATTTAATTAAAAAAGATAGTGGCAGGAAATCCAAGAAGAAAAGGGTAAATTTTCTTTAAATGGCCTGTGCCTTCAACACTGAATTCAGAGAAATTATTTCTTTTACATACTGATAAATTACTTCTAAAATCTCTGTGGAAGCTGACAGCAGAAACTCTGAAAGCATCTACTGCTTCCACAGAAACAAAACCCCTAGATTGGGACAGTGGGGACATTGTAAGATCTGTGTAAAAGAAAGTCTCCAATGGTAGAGCTGCAGATGTGTGTATGAAAAGGGAACGTTTAGGTGGTAGATTACTTCAAAGTTTTTAAAAAAACAGAAGTATCATAAGGTTAATGAGCAGTTTATACGACAGGAAATAAATTAAGAAGCAATTATAGATTATGACAGAGAACCAAATCCTTCTTACTATACCCAAATTCATCATGAAGAAGAAGAAAATCTTATGAACAAAACCAGAATAGTGATCTAAGTTAGTAGTTCTACTCTCCTTCCACTGACAGAAGCAAGTTGAGACCTGTAACGAGTAATTCAAGTGAGCAATGCTACAAGTGAGAAAAACAATATATCTCTGTGAAAAATCTCATCCTGAAATTCAGTTTTACAAAAGGAAACCAAATTTTACTAGACAAGTCACAAGATACAACAATGTAAAAGATGTGCAAAAGGATGGTTGAAAGGGAAAACCACTACAGGCAATGTAAATTTCAAGTAGCCACCCAAATCATGAACCAGTTAGTGCTAAGCAGAAGGAAAATTCATTGAAAACGAACTAGTATACAGTATTGAAAGAGTAATAAAATAAACACACAAAACATCAAAGAGGAGATTGGGAAGGGAGTAATGCTCAGTTATATTTTAAAATCCAAAAGCAATCTATGGGACATACAGTGAGGGTGGAGGAGTAGCTAGAGAATAGCTATAATAAGCAATTTATGATTGTAAATAGGATGATGGTCATACATAGGTGGACATAATTGGAATAGATCTTTGAGGGACACAGAAAACATGGGGGGGAATTGCATAGGAAAAAGTCATAGACTGGAAGGGTACAAGGCAGGAAATTAAGAATGTGAAATAATATAAGCCCAACTGCTCTGTGGCTCTTCCCACAGCGAATGAACCTTTAGGGAAAATTAGACTGATGAGCCAGCAAGGACAAAAAGGAACTGAGAAAAAAAAAAGTCATAAAGGTTGGTAGAAAAAAACAGTCACAAGGAAGAATTCAGAAGCCAAGAATGAAATTTAAATGCAAGAAGAGGCTAAGACATACAATAAAAGATTTTTTGAGATTGAAAAGGGAACCACTAGAGGTAATTGTGACAAAACTGGAAGTGTTTATCCAGTCCAAGTTTTTTTCAGCATTAGTATGTTAAAATCAATTAGATCAATGGGTTCAGTTGAAGTGTTTGAGTCATTCTTCTCTAATAACAGATGAAAGCTGTTTTGAGCTGTGGGCCAGATGACTGGTGTAATGCTTGAAAGCCACAGCATATGAAAAAATAAAATTCTTTCTTTACACTTAGTTTATTTTGTGTATTTGAAAAATACACAATGCACTTGAGCATTGTCCAAGTCACTGGTTTACTGCCCATGATATGGTATGTCTGTGTGTGTTACATGTCCCAGTAAGTCAACACCTACAACCCTAAAATATTAAGTCTTCTAAACAAGCAAAAGAGCAAATAGAGCCAAACTGCTGCTAAAATCAGAAAATGACTGAATTTTCTCAGTCTACTACCCTTCTACTCCATTTCTAACAGACTGTGCCTGCTTTTGTTAATTTTTATGATTTGCACACACCACCAGGTCTCTTAAGAAAGACCTGTATCTTTCTTGATGGGTTTTGAATCCCTTCTCCCAGCTACCCAATAATGACTCATTTTTTCATTATGAAGGGAAATGTTCAGCTCTTGAGATTACAAGAATAAAAACCATCTCAGCTTTTTGATCTTGTAGCTGTTTACTCAAAAAGCTATCAATGTAATAGGCTCTGGGTTTTATTCATATACACATATAGTACGAAGGATATTTCAAACAGTGACATGGAAGGGAAACTTTCACCTATAAAGGTTCAGAGGTATAAATCTTGAGAAAAAAAAACATGTTTAAAATTTTGACCTGATCTAGGGTGTACAGGGAGAAAACTTATAAAGTTATAGCACACAGCTTAATAAAATTTAAAATACTCTATAACCTACAAAGCAGGAATCAAATATAAATTGGAGAAAATAGAGCCAGCACTAGGCAAGTAATAGAGAATAAAATCATATTTGGAATAATGGGAATCCTTCTGGTCACCTTATTACGGAAGTGTTGAAACCTCATTGGCTGACATCTGATACGAGGCGGTTTTGGATGTCGTCCTGTTTCTTCCATTATTAATTTTGTGCTTGAGGGCAAATGCCAGCAGTGCTCATTTTAGTTTTTACCTCCTGCTGCAACTTCAACTGTCAGAGAGACAGCAGGAGTCAAAAATGAAAGGAGCCACCTTATAGAAATGCTGTGCCACTATGTCATTTTTAAACTGACAGCTTTTTACAGTCCAATTTCTCAGGGAAAGAAAAAAAGGACTTTCATTTTCACCTCCCACTGCTGCTTTGACAGAGAAAGACATTTACCCAGGTTTGAATGCTGGTGGGAGGCAAAAATGTAAAACTGCAGCAGAGTGTTTGTAAGCAGGCTTTGAGTACCCTGTAGAAGGGTAAGCTGATTTGGGACAAGTTGAACTCTAACCTTTGCTTACCAGGTAGCACAAGAGAAAAAAAAGTGGCCACCTGCCCTTAATGCAATAGATGGAGAATATTCTGAAGGATACATGTCAATACAGAAGAGCCACATACACCCAAGGGTTTCAGTTCATCTAAAAACATTAAAATTGCTATTTCAGCAGCTTTGGCTTTCAAGTAATTGGCAATTGAGAGGATTCTTTAATGAAAACAGCTATTGAGAGAGGCGGAGATGTCTAAAAGGAGGAATTGAGGAAAGATATACCTTGCCTCTTATATTAGTAGTATACAGAAAGGAAAATCCCTCCCAATAAAAAAAAAAAAAACTCAATAAAAGAAGCTAAGTAAAAAAACCTGAAGACTGAAGTACTTTTTCTAAGTTATTACAATAATAGGTAACAAAGCACAATATTTATGATAGTGATGGCAAAGTAGAAAGGAACAGCACTATTAAAGTGCATCCACTATAGAGTCATAAAAGCATAGAATTGTAGGGGTTTGAAGGAACATCTGGAGATCATCAGTCCAACCTTCCTGCTAGAGCAGGATCCCCTGAAGGAGATAGCACAGGAACATGTCCAGGCAGGTTTTGAATGTCTCCAGAGAAGGACTCTGCAGCTTGTCTGGGCAGCCTGTTCCACTACTCCATTACCTTCACTTTGAATAATTTTTTCCTTATTTTTATATTGAGAGTCCTATGCTCCAGTGTGTGCCCTGGAGTACTGAGTCCAGCTCTGGAATCCGCAGTGCAACAAAGACGTGGGCCTGTTGTTTTGCAGTCCAGAATAGGGCTGCAAAAATAATCAGAGGGATGGAACACCTCTGCTAAGCTTGATTCATTTTTTCCTTTCCAAAGTATCTGTTACATACTATTCTGAGCTCAGAGTTAAAATTAATTGTAAGTGACAATTTTATTCAAGCTGAAGAAATTAATCTATCATTTAAAGTTGTCTGTTGTTAATCTTGTATTCCTTGTTTTGGATCTCTGCTTCTGACAATATCCATGACCTTGTCAGGCTGAGAAGGATGCACTTGACAAAAACATGCAAAATGCTCTCAAGGACAAGAAGTCCAAACTACAAAAGTATTTCCAAATGCATTGTTTACTGAGACTATCTAGAATAGCAGTGGCTATGGTATCAGGAAAATATGTCTTCCGAGAAAAATAGCATATACATATATATATACACATACCATATATATACATACTATATACTATATATATATGGTATAGACTAACATTTGTATATATGCATATGCATATATATATGTGTGTGTGTATGAATTTAAGAATGTAACACAAAAGCTATACCTGAGGTTTTCTCATAAGAGTTTGGAAATCTAAACCCTATACTGTAAATGCATCTTAGATTCTGTTATCTCAATTTCTAATTAATTTTTTTCAAGAACATGGGATCAAAAAGAGACATTCTAAATTCTGCATCTTTTACACATTTTATTTTCTGGGTTATTTTTCATTTATAATACTATTTAAATACTGTTTCATTCATCTAAATTCACTAACTAAATCTGTTCTATCATTTATTTTTTTCTTCTGGTAATTCCACATGAAGTAAAGTTACTTTTAAGTCTCTCTCACCATTTTCCAAAATAATCAGCTGTTACCAAGAAACACACTTTTATTTTCCCTGTATGTTTCATTTTACAAGAACACATCCTGATCCACAATTTTGTTTGAAAACAAGTGGGCTTTCAGACCTGCATAAACACCTGTACAGTTGTTTCTGTGGTGAAAAGGACTGAAACAATTCTCAGTAAAATTGCCTTGAGTGTTTCCAGGCCTTTCGGCTATAAAAGAAAGCTTAGTATATGAATTAGTAAATAAATTGTACAATTATATCTGTGTAAATGCCCTTGTAATGTGAAACATTAGCAGCTGTGTTTATGAAGGATCTGTTGATGAAAACATTACAGTAATAAAAAGTGATACAAAAAAGAATGGGTAAGGTAGAAATTTCCGAACACATAAAATGAACAGTATCGTAGTGCCTGAACTGGAGCTTCTGAATTCATTGCATAATCCCTTCTCAATTCAATAATTAATTTTTAGTATTATTTACAATGTAAGTCTCAAACTTCCTATCAGAGCAGTTTCTAGCAATTTCAGAGCACAATTCGACTCCAGCTTCATAGGATGAAGCCAGTAAGATGTAAATGAAGAAGCAATGAGAACGTATATACTGTCATATTAGAAATCCCTGTACAGTCTGCTAAGAGCATTATTTTACGTATGTGTAGACTTGGCCCCAGATAAATAGAGGTGGGAAGCTGGAGTGAAGCAAAGGTAGCATGGGATGAAGCTGTGAGGAAATGGGAGGGAGCAAATAGGATAAATAGACATTTTCTCAGAGATTTGCATCTCCAGATTGGAGTAAAAGAGCCCAGGTACATTCAGAGGTAATTATTTTGGAATAAGAGAGATCAATTTTTCCTATGTAATAACCTTAGGGAAGAGAATGTTTTCACCATTGATGGCAAAAGCAAGGCAGGCTGGAAAGAAATCATGTAAAAAAGGGGGTTGGGTTTTTTTTCTTCTCATGTGTCCACTTTAGCCACTTTACATCTGAATTCACGGTAACTCATTATACCTCACTTCCTTACACACTCACGGTACAATTGGGTTGTTTCTACCACCTTTCAGTGATACATTTGCTCCTGAGTCAGCTCTGAACATTGGTTTCAGAAAGATGCATACCTGTGAAGGTAACTGCACACCTAGTGATTCAGAGGTGGCATTTCACCTGTTTTTCAAGAAAATCCCATCAAGCACTAAAAAAGTCAGGTGATCCTGGGTTTTTTTTTTCAGTTTAGAGTTTTAAAACTGATTTTTAGCCAGGCTGATAAAGCCACAGGCCAAGTCAAATGAAGTATATGTTTGCTATATACCAGAAGTAAAAGGCCAAGGAGAGAAGAAGAAAAACAATAAAGTAAAAACCTTAAACAATATTGGTTTTGACTTTGTGGAGACATCACCTAATAAGGATTTTAATACAATGTATATGAAATCCTAATTCCTCTCTTATTTGCACTGATAGCTAGAGGAAATGTTTTGACTGACAGGAAGTCAGTTCGTGTTCTGATATACAGCTTTTCATTACTACAGTGTTATATAGGTTCAACATGAATCCCCGAGAGCAAATCTCTAGCATATCCCAGCACATTGTTCTGCTCTCTCCTGATGGCTGGAATACTAATTGAAATCTTATGTTTATTTATTTTATAAACCAGTTCTGGGTCTTACCTTGTCCACACTAACACAGATACTCTGATGAGTTTATGAGACCAACTCAACAAGCAGCAGAGTCACTTCAGCACGTATATGGGATTGGACTTTAGGGTGGTAAATTATTCAGGTTCAAATATTAACAATACTGAGTTTTGACTGGCAGATTCATAGAATGATACAACCACAGGATGCTACATTTATTTCCAGTATAAATTCCATTATAAAATGCCTAAACAACAAAAGTCATCAAGGAGCTAGAGTTCGCTCGACAAAGGAATTGCAGAGATCCAGCATGAGAAACGTTCAGCTGCATAGCAGTAAGGAAGATGCCAGGGTGTCCAACAAAACATAATAATGAAAGCCTTTTCTATCAACCCCCTCCCCACTAAAAAACCCAAACAAAGCAATAATGACAACAAAACCATAATCACACTCCTTATTTTTACCAAAAGGGGAAATGAGCTTTTTCCAGTCAATCCATCAAGGCATCCCTGGAGTGGTAGCTACTTAACTATGTGTTAGGAAAAAAAACACCTGTAAAGAAACTAAAGAAGCATGACTATTTCTACAAAGGGAGGAAAGCTCCAGATTTAAACAATTCCCTCTGCATCACTGGAGGAAGAACGTCAAGTTTTGCTACAGATTACAGTCACAGAAAATCCTCTATCTCCTCAAGGCTAAACAGAACATGGTCTGAACAGAAACTGAACTTCATTACTGATTTTAAGCAAAATCAGTAAAAAAAAGATGCTCTTTAACCATGTTGTTACACTTCTGACTCACCCAGAAGACATTTATTAGAAGAAAACCCAAGTATTTTACAGATTTGCATTGGTCTGATACAAAGAGAAAGAGAAAATAGGAGTTAATGAGAAACCCTCTCCTCATACTGAAGTCTTCTATAATCAAGGTGCTCAAAGGTTTGGATAAAGACTGACATTTTTACTCTTTTGTAATCGGAAATTTTTAAAAAGCTCTCTTATTTTCATTTTCATGACCATCCTGCTGCTATTATACTTCATATCTATTATTATACTGATTCTCTAAGGCACAGGTCTTCTTGTTATGAAGCAAATCCAAGTATATCACAGAAACAGATTATGCTGTTGTACAGTTACTCAGTTATTTGAATCTGTTTGAAATAACAGTGCTGACAAAAAATTAAACAACCATGAAGGCCTTAATACAGAAACATTTTACTGCAGGCAATCACAATTACTAGTTTCTTCAGTCATATATGCACATGCATGTAAACACAAAGAGACACGTATCTCTGTATCTGGATACAGAAGCTTTTAAACAGAGCACAGAATTGTTAACATGGGAAGAGATAGCCACATCACTATTGTGAGGTTGAGGAGCTGAATGAGAGTAATATTTTTAACTTTTCAAAGTCAGAAAAAAATGTTCAGTAAATGTATGCCTTGAATTACCAACCTCTGTTTTGAACATTTGTCTCAACAGACAAAGGGAGCTCAGATTATTTAACTGAAGAGAAACATTAATTAACTTCTCTGGTAATGCAGTTCATTTCTGATTCTGGCAGGACAATGCACAAAAATGCAGTAAAACTGGGCTGCAGTTCTGTGGCATGTAAAAGAAATTTTGTACTACAGTTTACAGAAAAGTCACACTATTGTCACATTGATGAGGACCTTATTCATCTTTTTACAAAAGCCTAGTATGTTCCAAAATTGATGAATGCCTTCTAAAATAATCTTTATCTTAGAACAGGTATTTTTCTTACATCAGAAAGCAACTTGGCAGCACATATCTCTATTTAAAAGAATTTTACTTACACAGAGCAACCAACATTTATATACTCTGACTTGAGCAATGCACTTACTACTAATTAGTCTTTTAAAACTTTAATAATGGTATGAAATGTAACAGGTTTTGTACCGAATAGAGTATTTAACTTGTGCATTTAGTCAGATCTGTAGAGATAAGAAATTAAGGCAAAGTTCAGTTGCTATCTCTCACTGCCTAAAACCCCAGAAAAAGAAAAGTAACATTGTCAGTGTTTTCTGACTTTAACTCAGTTGGGAGGCATCAGTGGTTAAGTTTCAACTGCTGAGATGCATTTGATGAAAATCTTAAAAGCAATTGAGTAGTCTAAACTGTTGACTTTTATGAATTTGTATTGCGAATTAGCCTTTGAAGACTCTTTACCTGGGAGGCTTTGAACTGCCATTGTAGTGTTAAGCTTCCTGTATTTGGTGATAACAAAAATTAACTTTTCAAAGATTTGGTGGTATGAAAACTGAGAAGTTATTTAAAAGGTTTAGTTCCAAGAGTATAGAGGTACCTGAAACCCTTAATTATTAGAGACAATCTTTAGTGCTTATCATTCAAATAAGAACAGGTCTTTTCATTATTTTTTTATCTGAGTTCTTTCATTTATAGATTAGCTGGACACTTTTTTTCATATACTTTTATGGATTATTTGATATTACCTTTGAAAGACAGTGGGGTACTGCTCTATTTACTGTAGTTTCTTTTATTCCTGTAGATTTTTTTTACGCAGTCATTAGGAGCACAAAAGTAGCTTCACAGTGGTTTTATCTCTTTCATTCTGTAAGGCATTCCTGAACAGTAAGATACATATTTTTTTCATTTCTAAACATAAAGTGGTATTGAGTTCTTCACTGCCTCTCCAACAGACGGCAAGTTTGTTTGGCATAATGCAGAAAATACCCAGCAGGATGCAAATCTGGGCTAAGGGTGATTTTAAAAGACAGTATGTGTTTCAAGTCCCATTCAAACCATATTTTGGTGCAAGAAATGTATTTTGCAATGACTGAAAGACAAATCATGCATTTACTTGCTTTCCTGTGGCATATAAAACCCCAGGTTTAATAAACTGAGAAAACAGAGTGTTTACTGCAGCCAGATGGCCACTTCAGCACTAACATGTTCAATCTACCTAGAAACTATGTAAAAAACTATGTTAGTTACAGGAAGGAGATGTGGGCAATAAATCTTAGTAGTATCACAAGGTTGCCTGAACGTCCAAAATATAGACATTTGAGATCTCTTCTTTGCTGCAGCATCCAGTACTAAGTTTGGAGATAATACAGAAGGTCATTGCTATGACTACTGCTCTTCATATAGCATTTAATGGGAAATCTTAATTTGTCACTTTTGCATAATAGAGGGCTCATAGGTTACAAACAGCTAATCTACAAACTCAGGCAGCTAGCAGACAAGCCAAAACACACCATCTAAATACAGGATGCAACTTTATGCTATGCAACATCAGTATGACATAACAATAGGGTTGTCTCAGAAAAAAATATCATTTTTTACCAGACACTTCTTTAAGAATTTAAACCTTAAACCTTACTAAGTAAAACTGTCACTTTGAAGCAGCACAAAAAAGATTGAGAATTATTTTCTCTACAGACACTCTGAAGTCTTCAAATGTGAAGGAAATGCTTTGGTTAGTGGGACCTTACCTGCATTACTGAGAAGCCTTAATGCTTTCAGTAGCCATAATACAAATTATCTCAGGTCACTAACAAAATCAGCAGAGCAGAGCTGTAAATTGTGAAGTCAAACATCAGAAGAAGAGCTCTAGTTAAACATTTGACGAGGACAACATTTGCAATCTCTAATACTTCTCTAACTCAGCTAATGTACTGATGCAGTGTGGTATACAACAAGTAGAACAGAAGTCCACAAAGCAGGGAGAAATGAATGGGAATCCTTTCCTCTCTAATCTATAGGACCTGATGTCAAATGGCTTTCCCCTCAAAACAACTCTTCAAAGACATGAATAGTATACGAGGTGAGGAGATGTTGATGAGGGGATATAAGATCATCTGAGCATCCTCTTCTTGTCACCATTTCCTATCTCCCCCTCAGCCTGTCAGCATTCTGCCTCATATTTTGCCTCTCAGAAGGCATACGTGTTTGGACAGGGCTGACAAAAAACATAGCTAATACAACCCAATATGTGGTTATTCTGTCTTCACTGAAAGGGGAGAAGTATTAAAGGCCCACAAAGACATCAGAATTTCGCTAGGTTTTATCATCCTTTAAAAGGAAAGTAATAATCTAGGTCATGATTCTGACAAGCTGGCTCAGCACCGTGCTCACTGGATGTCCACACACCTTAATTCCTGGACTCTCAGAGCCTCCCTGACCAGAAGTAATTCTGTATTCACCATAGCACTACGCTAAGCAAAGCAGACTAGCAGAAAGAAATGCTAGAATGGACTAAAGTTGAGACAGTCTAAACCCCATTTGAAATCTACACACCAACCAGACAGAAATGTATTCAGGCGATGCCACAAGAGTAAAAGAAATAAGAAAGAGGGTTTTTTTCTTTTCTTCCACACAGCTGCAAAATACTGACTGGCAGGGATCAATATCAATTCACTGGATGAAACGCTGTATTCACCAAACCTGGGAAGATGAAAATGACAATGATAACAGTGAAAATATGCTTCAGAAAACTACTGGAACAGTATTGTTCTTCTCCGTTGAAGACAATTGCCCTTTGTTCATCAAATGTCAATCTAACACACTACAGCTTTCATAATAAGGACTCATGAGTAGGTGTAAATGAAAGAAGAGTGTCTGTTATTTAAATTGAAATCCTCTTGCAATTCCTTGGTATGTAAATTACAGATTATGTTATACACTGATAGAGCTGGTATAAATAGATCTGGCAGAGTCTAATGGGACCTTTTGAATTGTTCTAAGTAACAGGCAACACTCCTGAATTTGGCCTTGAATGCAGACATAGGCAATGACAGAAAGGAAAAATTAACTTCTGGTAGAGAAATTTTGTGTCTACAAGCAGTGCAGGAACCAACAGGCACAGCGCAGCAGACAATACATCCTCCCTTACATTCAGGGTCAAGCAGGAATATCAATAAAGAAAGACATTGCATTTTATGTGGGAAAGGAAGTTTCACCTAACTGCTTAAGATACAGCAGGACTGAGGACTGTTAGCAGTGAAACATCTCCAAATGACAGCAAGACTTAACATCTTGTAAATCCAACCTTTCTTATTACACTGGAGATGCAATTCACAAGAATCCAAGAAGATGTCACGACACAGGAAATATTGAGTCTATAATAGTGCTAAGGAATTTTGTATTAAAAGAGTTTCCACGGATGCATAAGCTTGTTAGTCTTTGGAGATATAATGTATGGCCTAGCCTTTTAACACATCCTTGTTTCTTAAATGAGAAACTTCTTTCTTAACTGAGAAATCAAGCACTTTAGATTTGAAAGCTGCAAACTTCAGCAGGTCTGCTAAAATCACTATCCTGAACTTGTGTGAAAGTTTAACACTTGGTCTTTCTTCATCCACTGTAAATAATACTTGCTATGCTGGAGGATAATTCAAAATTAACAATCAATATCAATAATATTTATTAATATATCAATATCAATAAATATTAATAATCAATATTGATATTTAATTAATATCAAAATAAATCAAAAATTTTTAATTTGTGGGTAACAGAGCACTAAAACAGGCTGTCCAGAGAGGCTGAGGTGTCTCCTGCTCTGGTCACATTCAAAACCCACCTGTGTGTGTTCCTGTTCAATCTTCTCTAAGAGAACCTGCTCCAGCAGAGGGGAGGGACTAGATGATTGCCAGAAGTCCCTTCTATCCCCTGCTGTTCTGTGATTCGGTGTGATCCTGTAATTCTGTGACAAGAATAAAGTAGAGGGTGGGCTGGAAAAAAGGGGTGTTTATCACCCTGGCTTTTAAAGCAATATTATCTCAATATTTAATAGAATATTAAATATTAAAAGTTAAATACTACAAAACAACAATAATGTAATATAGAGTATCCTGGCCATGAGCAAGGATGACAGAAGGACAAAAGTACTTAGGGATCAATCCATAAGTTAATTTAGGTACCAAGCTGTCTATATTCATTCAATTCAATGGCAAATAAGATACTATATCAGATTTAAGTAACTAGAAGGCAGTGTGGATATGGGATTTTTTTTATAAGGGACCTTTTTTCCTTCTTTTTTTTCTCCTTTTTCCTTTGATCGTGTTTTTTTAATGTAGCCTAAATGTGTAGCTGATATTTTCCATTAATCATAGTGTTTAGCAGTAGAAACATTATGTTCCAAAATGTAAGCTGAGGACTAAAGAAGTGAACAGATGCATAGCATGAGCAGCATATAATGGTCAAAAGAGGGAATGATAGGGACAGAAAAAAAGAATGGAACTATAGCAGCCAATAAACCTGTGTAACGATTTTCAAAGCAAACATTTTCATAAGCTATTTTAGATTAAAAAGGTCTGGTTTACACAGAAAAACCTGTTGGCACTTCTGTGAAGTACACCACCAACATAAACAAATTAGTTTGTATTCTATTCCAAAATACAGAAACAAGGAAGAGCACAACTGCATTACCAATAGGATAATTTCCTATCCTACCTGGGATATACAAACAGGGTAGGTAAGGTATGCACATCCTTTTGACAGAGAGCAACACCTGTATTAGAAACAGGTCTGTTATCTTGTTATATTTATTTTTATAAAAATCTTCTCATGATCATTTAACAATCAGAAATGCCAATGCTATTGTTGGTGTTTGAAAAGCCCTCTTTTAAAGTACAGGGATGCTGCATTCTGAAACAGTTTGAGAAAAAAGAAAATAGAAAAAGAAGCCTTAGAATACTCTATTAAATACATCCTAGCACAAACTGGTTGTGCTGGTGACAGAAAGAAAAAGTTAAACGACCCACTACAGTCTTGACCTCAAGTCAATGACAAAACTGTCACTCCAAATCTGTTCTGGCAAAGTGCATTCCATAGCTGTATGAAGAAGCTCTGGGACACAGTGATTTATAATTCTCACTCCAAACAAATGAAAACCCAACATTTTTACTCTTGAATAAAATTGGGCCTGGACAATAGGGAACCAAAAACTCATTTGGATACATGTGGTGTTTTAAAACACATCACCAGGATCTTCAAATCGATCCAGTACCTAATGGCAGGCAGCACTGAGATTTCAGTGCAGAGACACATGATGATGGCTATTGTGCATGCTTAAAATCTCAGTGGTTGCATTATTGTACAAGTCCTTGTTTTGTGAAAGGAGAGCTGAGCAAGACCTGTGAGCAGGGAATTACAGTAATCCAGATGAGATGTCACAAAAGCATGAATTAACGTTTCAGTATCTCTATGTGACAACACTCTCAAACTTGTTGTATTTCTAGGTTGATAGTAGGAGTTTTGTTCCCTCTGAATGCACCTGATCCCCAAAGAAAAGCCCTCAATTAAAGTTTACCTGTACATTTTGCAAAGATGAAGACCAAGCAGTATTTATGTGTGGTAAAGTAAAGGAATAAATCTTCAGATGCAGTGTTAACAGCATTATTAAGCACAGTGGTCTCATCTGTTTCATGTTTAAAGCAATTTTGGGGCAGCCAGAACTACACTTCATAAGAAAGGGGGATCAGATGCTCCTATTGAGTCTGTAGCAAAATAATGTAAGTCTTTTCTTCCAATAGCTGTGCAAGCTCTTTACTTCTACTGTTCTCATCTTCCCCTGGATCTTATTATCCCCTTTTGTCTACAATGCTTAATCTGAGACACAGCAGTTTAAACTGCTATGTGACCTGAGAGAGGACTTCTTTATCACCTCTGCACTTTTATAACATGAGTAAGTGATGGATAAATTATATAAGAAAGCCTAGACTGTGACCTGAGCTAATAATTTTTGTGGGCTAAGTCATGGCATTGTAAGTCTTGCACAGTGCTTGTTCAGGCAAAATCCACACAGGAATAAGTAAAAACCTTATAAGAGTCAAGTCCGAATAAAAGCATAGAAGAGACCTCAAGATATGCCTCTTTTTGACCTTCTGCTTAGAATTTCTTGCTACTGTATTTGGCTACATTTTCAAAAGCATTCAGAAGAGTGAAAGTCCTTGCCATATTTTTACAAAATGCTATGAAAGTTCTGTACCTTCATTATTAGGATATTTTCCAACAATATTTAAAATAAATTCAATATACTATGTAATAAGATGTCACATTGATTATTTTAGCTAGAAGAGGGCAGGGTTAACACTGAAATGCCTCTAACACAGTTTATCAATTCATAAAGGCTGTTTTGCAAATAAGCTCAGTGGCGCTTACAGTACCAAATCCCCCCACATATTCAGAGATAGTTACCAGTCACTGTGTTTCACTGACAAAGCTAAAAGTGAGTACATAATTTTTATTTCTCTTAATCAGAATATCCCAGCAAAAAAGCATTGAGAGTACTCTCTCCCAGGACAACCTCAGTCCTCTGGGTCACCTTTCATACTAAGGGGGGGGGTTGCTGTGTAAGGGTATGGGAAACACTATGGAATGCAGAGAAAAACATTTTGAAAAACAGCTTTGCAGGAAAACACTCATCATAGTGGATCCAAGTGACCCTGCCCAAGCAAAGGCTTTGGACCAGATCATCTCCAGAGGTCCTTCCTAACCTCATCTGTGTTGATTCTGTGAACTGGGATGGGGCTGCAGTCCTAGGAGGTTCTCTGTCCAGCTGCTCACAACTGGAGAGACTGGTATCAGGAGTTGCTACTGAGCAGACTGAGCATCTGAAACTTGCAATTGAGTGGATCCACCTACACAGTATATAAGTATTCTCACAAATTTACCTCTATTTTGCACAGCTGGATGGAGCAGGATGAAGCTGTTTGCCCTGGCTCTGTTCATGTAAGTGTTCTGTCTGTCTGTGGTCTGACTGACCAGCCATGTATGCACAGAGGTATGTAGTCTGTCCAGGTGCCCTGTATGCCTGTGCATACTGGGAAGACATTTGCAGACTCATTGCTTGTTGCAACTGGGAGCTCTATTGTATGCCCACCTCCCTCAAGCTGTCAGATCCAGCACGATACGTTGTCCTCTGACAGAATTAGTTAAGATAAATTTGGAACTGTTAATTTTTTAGCTTCCCTTTATCTACTGTATCTGACTTAAGTCAGCTCTTTTTTCCATTCTACTTCATCTCTTCTGTGAAGTCTTAAAGCTGGCAAAACTTAACAACTGCGCTGCTCAGCTCAATAAATATGGATCCAAACGTATAAAAGAGCAAGTAGTTATTGTTTGCTATTACCAGTTACATGCTTCATCAATAACTTCTGTTATTAATGCTCAAAAGCCCTGAGAATTGTGGCAGAAGCCTCTTACCAGTTTCATTCCCCAGTATGCATGATGTAAATACCATTGCTGCTATATTCTAAGAGATCTAGTCATTTGTAAGGGTATATGTTATCTTAGTACAGATTACTTAAGGCACTAATTCTGTCACTACCAGAAAGCAGCTGTTTTCTTATCAACAGCTTGGAAAAGCAGCTTCACTGATATCAACACTGCACAACGTAATTTTGCCTGCTAGCATTTCTGAATGTTTTTCCTCTGCTTAAAAACTCTTTTGTCTGTCCAGGATTCAGAAATCACCCCAAATCCAAACCAGAAGGCTTTGCTTAAGCAATCATAGTAATTTAAAATGAATTTCTCTTTCTCATGCCTGCTGTCTTTAAAAGCCTTTTGGTATATGCAAGTCAGATTTTCAAACTTCCCTCTCCTAAGATAAAAAGTTCTATTTATTTTTAGCCAAAAGCTGAGCTTCCTTCCAGATGACATGATTCGCAAAGTGAGCTTTCAGAGAAACAACACATCCTGCAAGGTCCACACTGCAATAATGACAGATGCTGTAGTGGCATAGGCTTTAAATTAAATACATAGTCAACTTGTTAGCAGAACCAGTGCCACAGTTCAAACACTAGTTTAGTGTCTGCTTCATGTACAGAAGCAGTGTAATGGAAGCTAAAAAGAGACAGTAAACTTACTAGTAGGCACACTAAGCTTCTAATTGGAAACAAGGGACAACACAGTTTTTAAGTCAATCAGAAACAGATTTGAGAAATTTATGTTTTTCCTGTAAAAAAAAAGTTTGTATTATATTCTTCCCATAAAAAAAGATTTTGCACTTCTGTTGGTCAATATAATGCTCTTCAATTCTCCATTTGAAATTTTTGTCAATTCAAAACTAGAGAAGACTAATCCATATAAGTATCTAAAAGCTACAGGATGAAATTCCTTGCTAATTAAAAAAAAAAAAACTTGAATAAATCATTTTGCCATTTCCTTTCTGCAGAGTGATGTACCACTACGTATATCTAGGTCAGATATAAAGTGTGTGTAATTAAATTACTTCTAGTTACTCATTTTGTGGTCAAAATACAGTTGACTTCAGAAAAAAATAATTTTAAGGATTTGGGCTTATCACAAGTAAATAATCCAGGGCTGTTTTTTTTTTTTTAAAAAGTTTAGAAGACAGCGTGGGACATAAACAAGACCTTGTAAGTCAAACATATATTTCATAGATGTTGCAGGTAGTGGCAGCTTTAAAAATTGGTGGGAATCTTGACAGGAAAACCTCTAATAGGCTTTCGTGCAATTGCATGTGTACCAAAGTTCTCACACAGTAACACAATTGGAGTAACACAACAATGCAGTGACACAACAGAGGCCAAACTTAGGGCGAGTAGACAGGAATAAAAGGCTTTAACCACTGCCCTAAAAGTGCATTTACACTATATCACATATATATAGATAAAAATGGAAATGCACTTTAACAAGCTGTTACATGTTAAGAACTTCATTGGTCACCTTAGCAACTCAGAAAACACAGAAAGGCTCTTCAAAGTTCTAGCAAAAAGAGGTGTAAAAGTTTTTAGATATTTTACAAGTGACTGGCCATTTATTTTCTGTTTTCCAGTATGTAATAAGTAAATATTCTTTTTTCATTAGGCTCACCCTAATAATGAAAAACCTATATTCTTCTTAAACTTCTGTTGATACTATACAACCCTATTAAAAGAGAATGGAAAAGAAAGGTTTACAATGGTCTATTAGAGCTAATCTGCACTACCCCATGTCTGTTTGCAAAATACTTCTCATGTTTTGGGGATTTGTTTACTTTTAATACAGACAGCAAAAATAATCCAAACATAAAATGTAGTACAAATTCTTCCAAATTGCAGCATACACTTTAAAAAGAGTAAATAGCTATTTGCTGGTCCACTAAAAAGCTCCAAGATATATAACAGGCCTAGTCCAAAAATAATTAAATGTCCCAAATAATTATTGTCTACTTGACAATTACAGCAGAGGTACAATCTGTCAAAGGAATGGAGGGATAATTGAGACAATTTGACAGAAAGTGCTCAGGACAAGCGTGCTGGGTCAGACAGACTAAACCATAAGTGTTGTAAAGCACCATGGCAGCAAAGACTTCTAAATATAATCATTGCCCATTGCCCTTGAGTAAAAAGTATGGACAGTTTAAAAGACAGCAAATTAACCAGTCAAGTCACATAATGAAATTTGACAAAACAAAAAGCTGCCTACAGAGAACTAGGCAGAGTATTTTCTTACATGGGGTAGTTCTGAAAACCAGTAAAGACTGAATCTGCCATCAAGTATTTCATTAAATCATCATGCAAATGAGAAAAAGAACACCTTGGCTCTATGTAATACAGTACCTGTACCTTAGCACCTCACATGTTATGTCTACAAAGGGAAAACCTCATACTGAAGTGATCAAATCATACAGGCAGCCTACCCATTCACAGTGAAGCTTAAAAGGGAACTTGCAACCAATACTGTTGATGGTCTCTATCACCATGATGTCTTCTTTCAGCTCTGCAGCACAGACCTGATTCTGCACAAGTCTTCTGGGGAGAGCTGCCAGCAATCACCAGCTCCACAGGATTGGTGCTCCTGTTACCACCAGTGCACATATCTGCAACTCCTCTGAGCACTTCCCAAAGCACCAATGTTGTGAGGAAAGAAAGAAAAATTTATGAACTCGTAAAGGAATCTGTTCACATCCTCCTGTTCTGTACCGATCTTTACCTCAATGCTTTGATCTCTGACACAATCAGAACAAGATACACTACAAAAATACATTCTAATAAAATATTTCTAATTCCTAGCTGTAATCAGGCTGTAATCACTGACTGACATTAAGTCTTCCCACTGAGGTGACTAAGCTGCATGTGCTTCTTTTTGCACCACACTCCATTCCTGAAATTTCAGGTATAAATAGTGGAGGTAATGGGGTCCATTGCCTCTCCTGAGCTGCTTCCACATGCCTCAGGTGACTCTCATGGGCTTTCCAATCTACTGCAAGTTCATGTATCTTCAACTTAAAGTGTAGATAGAGTATGAATTCTTATGAGCATAAAAATAAAAACCAGAACTGTAAATTATTCAACAATAATGCAATCCAATATAAAGCATTTTTCTAGTGCAGCTATTTCTGATAAGTACAGCTTTGCTGTAAATCTGTTAGAAATTCCACGCTACATTGCCACCTAGTGAAAAAACATTGGAAATTCAAACCAAAATAAAACAATGGGAGTTCACAACTAGGACCGTGAGAGGTAACATCTCTGGCTCTCTTGTGATAGTTCTGTGGTGTGAAAATGAGTGTTCACTGACTGTAATCCTTTTAACAGTGTGCGTGTACGTGTACATTGCCCTGCCTAATCACAGTGCACATATGCATAACTGTATTGTAAATCTATCTGCTTTGATGGGTATAAATGGTACCTTGCAAAATACATGTATGCTGCCACATTTTTCAAGTAAATACAGAAACCTTATGTATGGTTATGTCGTGCTTGTCATCAAACCACCTATGTCTAGGTTACATAAAACCTAGTCTGTTCAGTGATGAGGCAGCTCACATTCTGCTTCGATAAAAACATAACACCTATCAGGCTATGCTGGTTTACTTGGATTCTGCTACCAACAAGCTGCCTTATCAGAAGACTGGACATGGTTTCTAAGATAGAGTGTGGGAATAAAAGATCCTGGAGTGACAGATTGCAAGTGATATGTTGACAACAACCATATGAGCTATTATGACATGCTCAAGGCAGTTTAAGGACTAACACAGGACAAAGTAATGTCAGGCAAGAGTAAACAAGATGAAATGTGCTGATCAGAGATGATGAAGGCATAAGACAGTGCTGTACTGAAAATTCTGAATACACTCAATCACCCTGACCATCAACAGACTTGCTTCAGACTTCCACACCACCACTCTATACCAAGCAAGCAAGGTCATGACCTGAGAAGTTTAAAGACCTGTTTGTCATTATTTTTTTGCATCAGGTAGCAATCAGTTCCTGAGTAAAAAATGACAAAATGTATTATACAAACTTTTACCCACTAGAACAGTAGTAGCCAACAAAGACAAATAGCTGATCCATCTATGTACCAAATTATGAAGTAATTTGCTGATCAAGGGTCATTTTCAGCAGCACATTTCCTCAGTTGGGTTCATTCTTGTTAGTATAATATAATCAGAAAGCAGTCAAATACACACAGTGTATGGAACCAGATGCTTTTATATTTCACAAGTTCAACAATGAAAAACGCTGTCTGAAAGTTCATACACATCTTACAATGTCAAATGGAGAGGAAGTTCTACGTCTCATCTGGTTTTCCAAGGGAATTTTATAATATCTTTTAGATATATTTTTTGGCTTCTGGGTATTATGTTTATTACATGGATTGATTTGTAATCTCTTTTTCTCTCTGACTGAAACTAGGTTTTATGAGTTAGACACTGAAATAACATACTCTTTCATCTGTTAGCTGTTACAGACTATAAATAGGATCACAATTTCATACTGTCTGCAGACTAGCAGTCTGTGTTTGTTACTTCAAAGCCAAATATGTGCAAAGTTAGTGAATTTCAGCTCTGTAAACACAAGCAGAAGCACTGCTTATAACTACCGCTTGTATACGTCTAGGAGTAGATACTAGTCAAAGATGACTCTTGGTGGAATATCTTTCCATGAACAAAAAATAACTTCCAAACTCTTATAACTACAGACTTACTCATTGTGCAGTATGTAATACCTGATTAATATTCCAGATGCTATATCACATTGATGAACAGATTTAGTCTCTGTATTTTTAAATAATTATATAGAAATGTGTGTCACAGACCATGCAACAGCATAGCAGTAGAATCATAACTATGGAGAAGTTACCAAAACAAATTAAGTGATAAAAATAGAGAGAATCAGAACCAAAGAACCATTTAGTCTGGAAAGGACTTTTAAGATCAAGTCTAAGCATTCATCTAACTACCAAGCCCACCAATATACCATGTCCTTGAGCATCCTTTTCTCAGGATAAACACTTGTAGTGCCCTCAGGTGGTCCTCACAGGACTTGTGTTCCAGACTCTTCAGGAGCATCATTGCCTTTCTCTGAACACACTTCAGCACTTCCATGTTCTTCTTGTAGTGAGAGGCCCATAGCTGAATACAATATTTAAGGTGCAGACTCACTAATCACTCCTGCTGGACACACTATTTCTAATACACCACAGGATGCTGTTGGCCTTCTTGGCCCCCTGGGCACCCTGCTACCTCACATTCAGGCAACTGTCAATCAGCATCCCCAGACTCTTTTCTGACTTGCAGCTTTCCAACCACACATCCTAAAGTCTATAGAGACTAAGCACTTTGCCTTGTCAAATCTCATACAGCTAACCTTGGCCCATCGATCCGGCCTGTCAAGGTCCCTCTGTAGAGCCTTCCTATTGTCCAGAATAACAAAACATCTGCCCAACTTAGTGTCAACTGTAAACTTACTGCAAGTGCACTCAATCCCCTCATCCAGATCATTAATAAAGACATTAAAGAGAATAGCCCCCAATATTGAACCCTGGGGAGCAGCACTGGTGACCTGATACCAGCCAGATTCCCTCCAACACTGTGGGCCCAGCCACCCAGACAGCTTTTTATCCAGTGCAGCCTGTACTTACCCAAGCTTTCTGCCATCCATTTCTGAAGAGTGATGCTGTGAGAAATAGCCTCAAAGGCTTTACTAATGTCTAGGTAAACAACATCCACATCCATTCCTTCAGGTGGGTCACCTTGTAGAATGAGATCAGGTCAGGCAGGCAGGACCTGCCTTTCATAAACCCAGGCTGACTGGGCCTGATCACCTGACTGTCCTGTGAGTGCCATGTGATGGCACTCAGGATGACCTGCTCCATAAACTATCCCAGCACTAATATTAGATTGACAGGCCTGCAGTTCCCAGGATCCTCCTTCTGGCCCTTCTGTAACATTTGCTGATCTCCAGTCTACTGGAACCTCCCCAGTAGCCAGGCCTGTTGATAAATGATGGAGAGTAGCTTGATGAGCAGTTCTGCCAGCTCCCTCATCACCCTTGGGTGGATCCCAGCTGGCTCCATAAACTTGTGCACATTTAAGTAGCACAGTAGGTCTCTGATCATATCCTCTGGATTATGGGGTCTGCATTTTGTTCCTCATCCCCATTTTCCAGCCCAGGGATCTGGGCACTCAGGGAGCAACTGACATTGCTGATGAAGCCTAAGGCAAAGTAGGCATGTAGTAGTTCAGCCTTTTCCTTGTCCTTAGTCATCAGATTTCCTCCTGCATCTAGGAGAGGATAGCATTTCTCCTCAGCTATCCTCGTTTTTATTGTCTTTGATGGTGCTGGACAGATTAAGTCTAGCTGAACTTTGGGTCTTCTGATTTCCTCTCTACATAGCCTTGCAATAACCTTGTACTCTTCCTGAGTTGCCTGCCCCTTCTTCCATGGACATGGAATTCTTCCTGAATTCCAAAGCTCCCTGTTTAGCTGGGTTGGTCTTCTAGCCAGCTGGCTCATTTTGTGGCATGCAGGGACACCTTGTTCATGTGCTTTGAAAATTTTCGTCTTAAAGAATGTCCAGCCATCACACACTCCTTTGACCTTCAGGACTGCTTCTCACAGTACTCTGTCAACCAGTCTCTTAAACAGGTCACAGTCTGCCCTCTAGAAGCCCAAGAAATCAGTTCTACTGACCCTTATCCTTACTGCCCAGCTTTTCATCAAGCCTTAGAGCTCCTTAAAGTCTAAATGAGGTTACTGTCATAGTGGCAAAGTTTGTCAAAATTCAAGTTTTGGAGCAAAAGTAGATTTCATTCTAAACAAATGTAGCTAGAAGGCTATTGGTAAAATAAAGAAACAATAAAATCACTGGACTTGACCATTTTTTGCAATTTTAGCTAAAATATGTCTCTGTTTAATATTTTAGAAAATGTTTTTTCTGAAAAGTTGTAGAAAAATACATTTATGCAAGTTGAGACAATGTAAAGATGACCACAGACTACTGTAAATGAACTCAATAACTGCTGTATCACACATTACATGCGCTGTTACAGACTAAGAGAGTCCCAGGTCAGAAGGCTAATGTGTACCTTTTGGCTCGAATGACCATCTACATTAGCTAGCTGTGCTTCTACATGGCACAGAACTTTGGGCACTTGCCCTATATGCCTTGCAGGTAAATTAATTCTGCTGAACAAGGAATAGTCATTCACCAGATATTTCTCCAATTAAGCCAGTTGATAGCAGTAAGGTTCTGAAAGGTCAGTTTAACTATTATTGATTCACAATCTGAATTCGTATTTATGCTACAAAGGAGCGTAGCCTCCCCTTTTAACATGACTCTCAAGTCTAAGTGTAAAAAAGGGTCTGTAAAATCACAGCCCTTTAGAGAACAAAACATAGGAAGAAATATATTTTGCTGAGATCACAGTCTCCTTTGCATTCTGTCGTGTTGCACTTGTGTGACCAGGAAAGACTGAAATTATTATATTCCAATAATCAGACTAAATTCTCAGACAGTAAATACAGATTCACACTAGCTGCTTAACCAGTGGCTTGCCCCCTTGTCTCCAGGCATCATCTCCTATTATTTAATCAGTACAGAAGGTCAATTTCTAGCACAAAAGTGAGCTTAAAAATATAGTGGCAGTAGCTCCTGATTTTATATTTATATTCATGGTGGTTTAGCACTGGCCAGGGGGCAAATACCCACCAAAACTGCTCTATCATTCCCCCTTCTTAGATGGACATGGGAGAGAAAAATATAACAAGAGGCCAGTGGGTAAAGATGACAGCACTTTAATAAAGCAGAAGCAGAAGTCACACATGGAAGAAAAGGCAAATAATAAAGATTGTTCTTTACTTCCCTTCAGCAGATGATGTTAGCTGCTGTTCTAGGAAGCAGGGCCCAATATGCATAGCAGTTCCTCCAGTGGACAAACACCATCAAAAAATGCTCCCTCTTCCTTCTTTCCCCTCGCTGTTATATCTTGGCTGACCTCATGTGGTCTGGAATATCCTTTTGGTCAGTCTGGGTTAGCTGGCCCAGCCCAGCCCTCCTCAGCTGGAGAGAATGTTAAGAAAAATACCCCAACCCACAGTCTTGATGCTGTGTGGGCCCTGCTCAGCAGTAGCCAAAACAATGGGGTGTTAACAACACCCCTTCAGCTACCAACACAAACACAGCACTGTGAGATGTCATGGGGAGGATCAGCTCCATCCCAGTTAAATCCAACACACTGTGCTTTGTATCTCAGCCATTTAATCTTAAAATATAGTTGGTAAAATGCTATCAAGAGGGTTTTTGTTTGAGATTCTAGTTTGTCAGTCTGAAGCCAAAAGATATCTATTTCCTGCTTAATAAGCCCTGTGGTAAGTATCAGAGTCCAGTGGAACTTGCAAAAGACAGTAATTGAATGGTTAGTGCATCACTGAGACAGATTTTTAAAACTGCTTGGACTTTACTTGTGCATTTCTTTAGTAGTTTAGAAACGCTGCAACACTGTTGAATACATCCAGTTCAGGCATCATGGAGTAAGAACTACCTCTTCTCCCCCCTCAGCTCCATTCTTAAAATCCTCTCTTCCAAGTTTTGCAATGATCTTTACACTGAATACCGTGGGTCTGTGATACTCCAAGTTTTATGTAGATGTATGAGACAGAAGCCAATACGAAACATTGCTCTTAGTTGTACAGACTCACACATATGTGGGAAAACATGGGACAACATTAGTGTGTTCTAGTGAAGACTACAGAGAAAAAAACCTGTGTAGAACATTCTGCACATATATAACAGTATTTTCCCGTCAAAGATGGAATTTGCACATCATAAGTTACCTCACAAAGCAATTATTTACCACTTTGAGGAGTTCTAATCATGAAGCCATAACAGTGCTACATGTGTCGATACACCCTCTGATCTTAAACAACCCTAACTTGGTAAGGATCCTGTTTCAAAATGTTGGTAGGCATACCCTAATCACATGAACTAGTTGTAGACATTGCAAGTTGCACCATTTCTAAAATAATATTTGTATAATGCAAGGTTCTGGTTAGCTTCCTTTCAACATGCTCATTCAAGAGTGTCAAAATAACTTCCAGACTTAGGGGAAGTAAACAGTAACTTGCTGTATTTGTTCAACAACTTTATTATTGCCATGGATCACATTTATGAAGACATCAAAGTTACAAGAAGTTGCAATAAAAAAAGCAGTTCCAACAATGTAAAGTGGTCCATTACATGATTCGTGTGACAACTTTATTACTGCAGTGGACCAGTACAGCAATTACGATTAGGAAATATATTGCACAGGGCTTGTTTTGAGACAGACTGCTACAAGAGGCAAAAGTAATATTGTGACATGTAATAATTATTTTGAGGTTACAAAGTAAGAAAGCTACTGTGACTTAACAATCTGATTATAAATGGTAACCAAAGCAAATTTAGCATGGAAACATGGCTAGTTACTATTGATTAGTATTATTAGTATTATTAGTGATGGTCTTTTGATTGTTAGATTAGCATCTTTTTTTTTTTTTTCATTATATATATTAATGCTCACTAGCATATTGCCAAGGATCAGAGTTGCAAGCTAGGACATGGTGGTGTTATGTGCTGTACAAACTACAAATGAAATGACAACTCATACCCACAAAAATGCTACAGTACAAGTAAAAGGGAGCACATAGACTACAGGAAAAGAAGTTCAGAAAGACATGAGAACACGAAAACAGTGTGGAAAGCAAAGCTCTAGATAACCACAAGACTTAAGCATTACACATTTTTACAGACCTCTCACTGATGCTGAGTTTTATGGACGATTCAGGTGAGGATAACAAAGTTGCTATGAAAATGTTTATAGATAGCTCTTCTCAGCATGAGAAAGGACATGAAGGTCTTTCCTAGAAAATTCAAGAGGTAGATGGTGGAGACATTCACCATCCCTTCTAGTGTAATTCAATGAGTAAGAGATTGTATGTGTTGGAAGAAGGCATGAAAAAGATTAATAGAGGAAAAAACTCCACATTTTAAATGATGACAGCACACTGTTTCCACAACTCTACTCAAAACAGAATACCACAACACAGGATCATTTAAAAACTTTTAATTTAGAAGCATGGTGGATTCAATATCCTAGATGTTAAAAAAAATCACATTTAAGTTCTCACAGCAAATGCTAATCAAACAGTTGATTATTTTTGTTATGAAAATTATTCTCAGATTCACTTTTCATGTGTTTATGTATGTTTATGTATGTTAGAAAGTGCAAGCAAATTCAAGATAAAAAAGTAAACAAATTACAGGTATAACTACAATACTTAATTAGAATTCAAAGCACACTTATGGAAAATTTGAGACAGCAAGAAGGAGCTGGGCATGCATTTTTGAGCAGATGGTGCTAGATAAGGTCACACAGATATAATTGAGGTCAGGATTTGGCCACTGTAGGAACAGACACTCTCAGTGAAAGAGGTGAAATTCCTCCTGTGTTTTTCATTAATTACTCAGTGCCATTCAGTCACAATGTTGTCTACTGCAGATCCTCTCAGTATTCCCTTGTCCGTAAGAGTCATTCTCTAGAATTTTCTTTCAATATTATGCATTTGAGAAAAACTCCTGTTTGCAGAAGCACTGATTTCCTTTATACCTGCAGAGACAAAAGTCTAGTGGTATCACCATTCCTCTTAGGCATAGTCTGTAAGCTAACAGGAAGTATTGTGGGACAAATAAACTTCCTGCTGATGTAGGAATTGCTGACATAAAACAAAAGCTATTTTTATGAATATGAAAATACAAACAAGGTTTAAATTCAAAGACCAATTTTAAAGTATTTTATGTCAGAGAGAGAAGTCAAATCCAGAGTCTCAACTTGCAGTTTTCTTGAACAGATACTGCTCAAAATCTTTCCAGCTTTCAGTGTGTGAAACCCAAGTTTTATTGACCTTGCTGTTGTTTTTACGTGCTGTACCTGAGAGTTGTGTTTTCTTTGTAGGTTTTTTCACAATTAACATAAAAATATATGATACTAAATAACATTGTGTACAGTAAAGCATGGATTCATTACAGCATTTATTTGTAGCAGGAAGTCATTCACATCTGAATCGCAAATAGAAACATGCCATGAAAATCAAATCAACTGAGTTTCTACATGGGCCTCACAGCATGTTATGCTGTTTCAAGTCATAGAAAATATTCTCTCCACAGCTGTGCTGTGGCTCAGTCCACAGATGTAACCATCCCAGTCAATACTTTTATTTGAGTGATACCTATATCAAAGGTTTTTTCTTCCATAATGATACATTTCATCTTGCTAAAAGAAAGCAGTATTTGAAAAATATCATTAATTTTTTGAATATGCTTGATTATATTTTCCTTTTCATATATTACATTCCTGGAAACATTTCCCCCTGTTTTCCTTCAAGTAACATTAATTTCTATCTGTATTTTGGCCCTTTTCCCCTTCTCTAATAACTTTACACAGAACTACATGACAGAAATAAGAACAGTAATATCAGAAATAAATCAGCTAACAGTATTTCACCAAGCAAAGGTTTCTCTAGAATACCTGTAGTTTTTGATTTTGGGAAATGGCTGAAATCAAGGACATGCTATCACTAAAGTCAAACTCAATACCACACTTATTTTGTGACTTCTGTAACAAAGGATGATACATTTCTTTTGTGAGAACCACTTAATCCCAGAGTCCACGATTAATTTTGTTATAATAATATTGTTCCAGGGCTTTTAAACCAGCTTTGGTACAGTTAGAATTCATGAATGCCTGTAGGCTTGAGCTTGTCACAAGTGAGGTCCAAGTATCCCCTCTTGTATTTGTAGTAATACAAAACCAGAGGTGGTAATTGAGTTTAGCCCATCACATATTGAAAAGGAGTAATAAGCTGATAAAGTTTAAAAAAAAAAAAAAAAAAAAAAAGGTGTTTTAATGCACTTTTCTGAAGCAGAAGCTACCTTTTTTCATGTTGTTCAGAAATAATACCTGGTTTATAACCAGCGGCTGCTTGAGTGTAATCATTGCTGAACAAAAATTGGTGCATTATGCTGACAGCAGGGCTTGAAAATAGTCGGACTGCCATGGCAACATGTCAGATGGCTTTAAACTATTGCTAATGGCTTATAATGAAAAGCTGGAACAGCAGGAGAAGAATTAAGAAATTATGATTTCCATCAAGCAAAGCTTTTTACATCTTGCATAAGCTATTTGCTAGCAGACTGTTTGCAGAGGTGTCCGTGTCAGTAAGGCATTTTTGACAAATTGTAACATTAATAAAGGTGGCAGAGAAAGATGCGGTAGGTGGATGTCACAGGGATTCCTTTATCACTCGTTCTGTTTGATAACTGACTAGAAGAGGGTCAGTTTAGATCAGATCTTAGGAAGCAGTTCTTCACTATGAGGGTGGTGAGGCACTAGAACAGAGAAGTTGTGGATGCCCCATCCCTGGAAATGTTCAAGCCCAGGTTCAATTTGAGTGAGAAATGCTGAGCAACCTTAAAGGGAACTTTCAATACCTGAAAGGGGCCTATAAGGTGGCTGAGGAAGAACTCTTTTAATAGGGCAGGGAACAATACACGAGGGGTCATGTTTTTAAGAGTAGATTCAGGTTAGACATCCAGAAAAAGTTTTAATCTGAGGGTGCTGAATCCCCGGAACAGGTTGCCTACACAGGTGATGGAGGCCCCATCCCTAGAGACATTCAGGGTCTGGCGTGATGGGGCTCTGCGCAATCTGGTCTGGTGAGTCATGTCCCTGCTTGTTGTAGGGGGATTGGAATAAGTGACCTTTGGAGGTCCCTTCCATCTCTGTGATTCTATAATTTCATACACAACAAAGACAAATTGTACTTTTAAAACCGCTTTGGCTTCAGCCTTTGTTGGAGGCGTTCAGGCTCTTCGTAACCCTTAGAGCCACGCTCCACCAGCTGTCTGCCGCCGCAAACGGGGCAGCCCGCCCCAGGTTGCCGCCCTTCCTCGGCTGAGGCCCGGCCCTACACGCAGGCGCCGCGAAGGGGCCGGTCCGGAGCGTACGGCGACGATGATGATGGCGGCGGTAGCAGCAGCGGGACGCGATAGGACGCGGCGTTGTGTGCTGGTGGTCCCCCTCTTCTTGCTGGTCGCGTCGCAGCTGGTGGGAGCCACCTCTCCCGTGGCGCTGCCCTTAGTAGTCAACACCTGGGCCTTCGAGAGTGCCGCGGAGACAGGTGCCCCAGCGGGGATGCTCGGTCGTTGTGGGCCGGGGCTCTCTACCCAGAGCTTAATCGAGCGCCGGTATACCGACGGGAATGCGGCAGAAAGGGCCTTGCCGGGCCCTGGGGAGCCGAGTCTGGGCCAGGCATTATGGTATCGGATCACCCCGGTGTGGGAAGGAGCCGAGACCGAGACTCTGAGCCTGGTGCTGCCTCAGAGCCAGCGAGGAAATGGTTTAACTTTCAAAGTTGGAGAAAATGCGTTTGAATTTAAAAAAAATAGGAAAAGCTAAATTAGAAAAAACTTTTGTCATGTAGCCGTGTGGTTTACGCTGTCGTTGCAGCGGTGACTTGCTTGTAATGGTGCCCTTCTGAGGTTCTTTGTTGGCCCCACAGGTTTAGGTAGCTGTGAGTATTTTTGCGAGCTCTGTGTTGCTGGTGATGTGTTATTGACAGTCAAAGCAGGGGGTTTTGTGGTAACATAAATTATTTGTGGATACTGATTTTAAAAGATTGATGGGCAATTCGAGCCCTGCTGGTAGCAAATAACCCCTTGTTAGGAAAGCCTTGTTAGTGAAATGGGTTACCTATAAAGCTCGGTATGGGTCAGAAGTGAAGTGAAGTATCCTCAGATCCTTGCCTCGCAGCTTCTGAAAGCTCGTGTTGAGGTTGCTACAACAATAAAAGGTAATAAAAATTGGAGCAGTGCACTTCACACTGAATCCTGTATTAAAGGTATATGTGCAGCTGGATGCTAGGCATTGAGTATTGACTTTTCCTTTTCAGAAAAAAAGTAAGATTTATTTCTTTGGTTGCATGCAGCAGCATGCAGGTTTTGTGAAGAGAAGGCTTTTTTAAAGAGGTTGAGACAGTGTAATAGTTGTGCTAAAAAGGGCTAGGCTTCTGTTGCCTCCCCTGCACTGAGCTGGTAGAGGATGGAGCACCAAATCCAGGAGGAAGTGGGATTGCAAGTGGTATTGGCAGCAAGCTCAGACATCTTGGAAAATCTTACCTGAGATCCAGCCTTGTGAAACATCATGAGTGCAGAGCCCCTAGGCAGTTTATTCTAGTAATGTCAATAGAGGACTAAGGAACAAAAGAAAGTGGAGACTGTTAATTTCTTGTATATAGTTTCTGCTTTCCTTTTGTTCTTAGGTAGTTACTGATGTAGAATTAGATCTTTTAGCTCACTGTATGTTTTGGGTTACAGGCAGGGGTAGTTATTTGTTATCTTGTGATGATTGTTAGTAAATACTAATTCTTACTCAGGAAAAATAGCTTAAGTTAACTAATAGCTAACTTAATAGCTTAGGATATGTTGCAGAAACAAGGATTAGAAGAGTAATGCTTTGAATCCTTTTGAACATAATTGTATTTTGGTTTAATTTTTCCTATACTTTTTTCTTCCACTTGCATAGTGCTGCTATGCATCATTAAAGCAGTCTATAAAGCAGCAGTAGAATCAGTTTTCACTGGTAACATTTAATTTGTGTTGGTTACAGCTTGGAGTATATTAATGTCGGGAGGTTCTGAACTGGATGCAGTTGAAAGAGGCTGCAGTCAGTGTGAGATTGAGCAGTGCGATGGGAGTGTGGGATATGGAGGAAGCCCAGATGAAAGTGGAGAAACAACACTGGACGCAATGATTATGGATGGGTAAGAAAACTACACCACTGTAATTTTTACCACACTTTATTTTAATGGTTATTATAGAGATCTTGTTCGTTTAGGGCTGATTATGTTACTTGCAGAACTAGGAAAATTACTTCTCCAATTGTTGAAAGAGAAACTAATAATTTTTCTTACTGAATCTTTTTGTGTAGAGCAGAAATCTAGAGTTACTTGTAGCAATTGAAAAGCAGATAGCTTACACTATTGTAAGTTTTCCCTCTAGATTCATTCAATAAATATTGCACTTATGGACAAGTTGTCTTATATATTTACCATTGAAAGCTGACCTGATGAATAATTGGAAGTGTTTGTCTCATAAGTTGTCACAGAATCACAGAACATAGCTATTGGAAGGAACCTCTAAAGATCATTTAGTCCAATCCCCCTGCTAGAGCAGGATCACTTAGATCAAGTCACACAGGAACATGTGCAGGTGGCTTTTAAGCATCTCCAGGGAAGCAGACTCCACAACTGCCCTGGGCAGCCCCTGACAGTGCTCTGTTGTATAACAAAACAGTTACTTTACTGAAAATGTTACTGTGTATGGGGTTACTGTTTTTTGAGCAACATCCCTCTGTCTGTGAAAGTTAAAAATAGTGTATGAAGTTTTGCCCTACTAGTGAATGTTATTTGTTTGTGGTATAGAATAATTAAAGCAATAAGTTAAAGAAGCAAACTTTCTAATTTATCAGAATCTATCAGCCATTATTTTGGTTGGAAGAGACCTTTAAAGGTTATCTAGTCTAGCACACTTGCAGTGAGCAGGGGCATTGCCAAATACATCAGGTCATTCAGAGCCTTCTCTGACCTAACCTTGAGTGTTTCCACCTCTTTCAGCAACCTGTTCTGGTGTTTCACCACCCTCATTGTGAAATTTAGAAAACAGATTTTGCCTCATAAGAAATGTACAGTTATTCTTGTATTTTTACAAGTTTTAATTATATTTAATAAATATTTCTTGTTTCCAGCAACACTATGGAAGTTGGGGCAGTTGCAAATCTCAGGCGTGTGAAAAATGCAATTGGTGTAGCCCGCAAGGTCATGGAATACACTAAGCATACATTACTAGTGGGAGAGTCAGGTAATTAAATCATTAAGTGTTTCCAGTCATACTTTTCTCTTAAAACTGCTGTTAAATGCATATATATTAATCTTTGTAATATACTTCAGGAGTTTCCCTGACAAATGAATCTGTTCTGAAGTCATCTTACATGTCTATGAATTAGGTGTTATTTGATTATTTTCATATGAAAAAAACCCAAAATGTTAAGGTTTTTCCACTAATTTACATTATAATGCTAAGACTTGCTAGTGTCACTGATATCAAAGACAGCAAAGACTATTTAAGACACTAGAGAGGCTGTTAGACGTGAATACTTAGTTTAAAGCCACAGAGTAACTTTTTCTAAGGAATGACAGAATTAATCATCACTACAGTTACCTTTTACTACTTTACTGTTTAAGGAACACAATTACAGTATTTCATAGTTTAAAAACTTCAGTGCGAACAATGCAACCGCAAACTCAAGGAGTAGTTAGTAGTTGAACTTTTAAAATATGTGCTGCTGCTGTTAGAATGGAATAATTCTGGTTTCAAATGAGAAGTATGTTCCAGGGAGGTATATGAGTATCGAGTGGAAGGTTACTTGTCTCACAGCTAAGATCTTTTACAATGTACTTGCCTGCTCAGAAAGTAATGTGGAGCTAAGTGTGAAAATTGACATGTTAGCGTTATGGGTGAGTGAAGTGCTTTGAAGCTGATAGGAGAAAAGATTATTCAAAGGATTAATCTGTATAGAAAGATAGAGAAGGAAGTGCAGTGGCATTTTTTGATGGAATAAAATAAGCAATAGAGGAAGGTGAGGGCAGTGTTTGACATAAGGTCTGAATATAGAGAGATAGATTTGCAGATTCTATTTAATTCAAGCAGTTGGCCTCATGACTGACAAGGCTCTGAATGACCTGATGTATTTGGTAATGTCTTTTACTTTGGTAAAAGACATTTCAGAGGTGATGCTGAAAAAGAAATTGGTCAGATGTTATGTAGAGGAGGAAGAAATGCTCATAATGCTCCTTTCACTTCCCTCTGAGCTCAACACTTCAGCTAGTTTTGAGTCCATCTCACTGTCTGCTCATTCAGTCCATACTTCATCAACTTCTCTATGAGAATTCTATGGGAGACAGTATCAAAAGCATTCCAGAAGTCAGGGTGCTCTGACCTCATCTACCAAACTAGGTGTTTTGTAATACATGGTTAGCAGGCTGAGCAAGCATGAGTTCCCTTTTGTGAAGCTATGATGACTACTTTACTCACCATCTTGTCCATGTGCTCAGAAATGGTTTACAGGATTACTTGTTCTGTCATTTTTTTCAGTGAGGTTGACCAGCCTGTAGCTCCCTGCTTCTTTCCTCTTGCTCCTGGTGTAGCTTTTGTTGAACAGACACAGTAATAGTAACCATAATGATCAGTTCTTAAAGCCATCTTAGAAAAGTGTCAACAAAGGCTGTGCATGCTGATGTAGAACTGATGAGGCACATTCAGTGCAGAATGAAATACAAGTGAGGAAAAAATTCTTTTGGTTCTCATCCGCCAAGGCATTTTCAGTAATGCCTTGTTTGAAAGGTCCATAATTACAGTGTGCCTGACCTTTTCCCTGTTTGTCTTAACAATACTCAGAAAAATAATCCAGGTTAAAAGTTCAGAGTAAAAATGACCAATTCTGTTTCCTGGAGTAGAAACAAGACTTTGGAAGCCTTGAGTAAAGAAGAATGACAAACATGTAGCAGCAGTTTTACCTTTCAAAAAAACCCAAATATAAAAAATGTTTACCAAAACAAACCAATTACAGAAGTCTTACCTGTTTGCCCTAAAAGAGGGAAAATGCCTGTTTAATTGAAGTTGTCAGTTTTTGTTTAGTAAGAAAAACACAGAAAAGCTGTCCAGAAATAATTTAAGGTGTTTCTTAATTCTTGGACTGAAGAAGCTTGTTCAGCTGTGTTATACTGATACTGTTATCAAGGACTGGTAATACAAAGCATTCAAGCAGCTGAATCTAGCAATAGTATCTGTTCCTAGGTAAACTTAAAGATATACACAACAAAAAGATGAGAGAAGAGTTTATTTTTTCTCTTTCTTTTACCAAACTATAAAAGCCATTTCTTGTGCCTGTGTTTCTTTTGCTCCCTTGGCACATATTGTATTAATCTTGCAAACAAGGAAGCAGTCAGTTTTAAAGCTGCAAGGAAGAAGTGTAGCTTAATGTATACTAGTTGATCGATTTCTGCAAATATCAATGTTTTACTTAAGTTCAATATAAAGACTGGCTTTTTATCACTTATTTAAATATTTTTGTGACACACAGCCCTAGCCACTCTTGCTCCAGGTTATCTGTGTCTGATTGATTAATACATCTGAATTTGTTTCAGTGGTAAAATTTACCTGTGTTAACATCGTTACAGTCAATTGAGGAAAACTGATATTGTCAATGAGGGGAGATTTTTTTGTTTCCATTGCACATCACTATAAAGGCTGATACTGTTTTCTGAAGAAAAAATTCTTATCTCCACAGATGATGTAGAATTTCTTTATCTCTAGATAACTTTACACAAATACATTATTATCAAATGTATAACAATGACAATAAATTAATGGGCTTGATTTTGTTGTTGCTCTTAAAGCCTCCCTGTTTGCTGTAAGAATGGGGTTTCCGTATGAAGATTTAACTACCCAAAAATCTCTTTCGAGGTATTCGGAGTGGCTTAATCAAAGCTGTCAGCCAAACTACTGGAAGGTACCGTGCACACTGGTGGTGATGAAGTGGGGATTTAGAATGTCAGTAAAACAGCATTGCCTCATCCTTTCAGCTTGTGTTGAAGTTGTACTTTATGTGTGAGGAATACAAAATAAAAGGCCAAGTTTTGCTTATTAAACAGAACAAACTCGCTGGCACTGGAAGACTCGAGAACAGTATGTGCCAAAATCTTGTTTCTTCAATCCTACTGGCTTAGACATTGCTGCAGTAGCATTTTGGGGATAGGGTGGACGTTTTGGGCATGGTCTCTTAACAAAGTAGTTCATTGGGTTTTGATACGTTTATGAATTCCTGAAAGATGATCTTAAGGTACCAACTAAGGTTAAATAGAGCGGCCTTATGCAGACCTTTGATCATGTCACATCAGTGCAGCAGTCAGTGTTAAATTTGCTTATTGTTTGTGTGTGTTTTGTGATGGATTTTGCAGATTTCTGCATGTATGTATAGAGTCTTCATTGTTTCTTGGTTGCAGAATGATGCATTGCTGAACCATTTTAATTCAATGCATGTTCTATTTTTCAGTTTAGGAAATAATCCTACTATGTTACTGACTTGGTGTAATACCTGAAGTTAAAAAACAATCAGATTAATTGAACTTATAGATTCATAGAATCATCAGGGATCAGAAGGGACCTTGAAAGATCATCTAGTCCAATCCCCCTGCCACAGCAGGACACCTAGACCAAGTCACAGAATATTATGGATTGGAAGCAACCTCAAAAGATCATCCAGTCCAATTCCCCTGCCACAGCAGGATCATCCAGACCAAGTCCAGGCGGGTTTCAGACATCTCCAGAGAAGGACACTCCACAAGCCCCTGGGCAGTGTCCCAGAAGTTATAGAATCAGTCAGGGTTGGAAGGGAACACAGGATCATCTAGTTCTAAAGCCCCCCCTGCCCTCGTGGTTTTAAAATTTTCTTCATGTTGCTGAAACATTAGCACTTTTTTTTTTTTGACCACTCAGCAGTGCATAAGTGAATCTTTAATTTGATCAACATAACTTTCTATTAGGAATTTTTTTTTATCATGTAATGCAGAAGTAAGTATTAGGCATCTGATACATGTCTAGTAGATTATAGAGTTTGATTGAGGTATTTGTAAATTTATCTATAGTGAAGCGTAATGTATTACTTATGCAAATAACAAATTAATTACAGAATGTGGTACCAGACTCTTCAAAATCGTGTGGACCATACAAACGCCCTGCAAAAGAAACTTTTAAAGAGGAAAAGACCATCTCACAAAGAAGTGTTCATAATCATGATACTATTGGTAACAACCTTTGGTAACTCTGCTATTTATTTTTTCCTTACTCCCATATAGATTAAATCATACTGAATGTAAAGAACAGTATTTCACATAGGCAAATTTCCTCCTTATACTGGTTTCAAGACTGTGTTACTAATGTGTTAGGATGTAGCACCTAAATGCAGGATTTGTTTTATGGATTTATGTCCAATGTGTTGACTGCACAGCCACTTGCTTCATGAGTGATTTGTTTGCTTTGCCCTCAGCTATGTTGGGCAGCTATAGATGCTTAGAAAATCAAAGTTAAAAATAATTACTTTTATCTTGTTTATGGTTAACTTAGGTCAAGTCTTCCCTGTAGCTGCCAGATTAACTTAAAAGGTTTTGCAGTGGTGGAAGAAATGAGTAAACAGTCCTGTTGTTGACCATGTTTGCCAAACAGCCCTTAAACTTTCAAATAGTTTACTTTCATTTTTTCTCCTATTCTGGCTTCTGAATTAATAATTTTCTACAGAAACTACTATGCTTAAAACTGGTTAGCAGTAGTAGTCCCCAGAGACTTCACTGATTTGAGGACTGCTAATTGCTAAGCCTATAAGCTGATTAATGTGAGATCAGACAAAGGACTGGAGCAGTTAGATTCATGTGTTTCTTGAAAAGTGCAGTTTGGTATGCTTTTAAGTCTGCAATTTTCTCATTTTAGCTATTAAGAACTTTTTTTGTTCAGAACTAATAGTATTTACAATATGAAAAACTAAAGTCCTGTTTCAAGTGTGAATTTTTCTTCCTTGTTTCCAGTCCCTCATAATAATATTCAATTACTGTTCCAGAGAAGTCAGGCAAGCTACCTAATTCTGAATTTGGTAGATGGCTTTCTTTACTGGGGTATGCAGTCTTGGGTATGTTCTAGAATACTCATATTGATGAGAGAGGGAATCTACACTTAAGCAGTTCTAAGCTGTTTTATTTTGATGGGGCTTATATTCAAGTTCTCCTACACCATTATTTATGTATAAATTGTCTCTTTGGCTAACCCATTTTGAAAAGAACTTTCATTTAGAAAGCATTTAGGAAGTTGGTAGGAACTGGTGCCCTTCCAGCCGTTTATGCAAAGGCTAATGGTTGCTGTAGAGTCAGTATCTGTATGGTTTTAGCTTCTACTGGTCAGGAAGATTTTTCTACGAAAAGGAGGTATTGCTTAGTGAGATCAGAGCATTTGAATTCTGCTTCTTGGCTCTCACCTTATTCTGGAATTTGATGCCAGTAGCAGTTTCTGCCCTGTCTTAAACAGCAGAAGTCTGGATTTATGCAGAAGGAGCTGATCCCAAATCCTATTCTGAGTACCAATCCAAGTTTCTCCAATATGGTAGTGGCTTCCTTATTGTCTCAAAATTAACAGGGAATAGGCTTGTTTGCACATTTGTAATTCTTATTACTTTATAGGCACTGTCAAATTCTGCAAAATTTAAGCTTGTGACTTTTTTTTTAACCTCCCTGAAGCACCGTTTATAATATCCAAACTTTATTGTTCAAATTATTTTGGTGCAGGATATGATAACACCAGGTGTTGGTCCACTGTTTATTGTAGGTGAGTATCAGGAGACACTGGTAGCTTGGGCAGCAGGCAACTTACAGCTCTGAAAAGTGTGACATTCACTATCTTAGATTCTGTTCTGTGTTCTTGCAACACCCAGAATCTGTTTTACAAAGCACTTGTTTCCTCTAAGAATATGACTTTTCTGTGTTTCAGGTTATTAGTAATTTGGATAGTTCTGGGTACTGCAGTTCTGTTCATTACATTGTCACTGTGGTTGTCAAATGTGTTAGGCATGTTTCTGAACATGTTTCATTCTTACTGAAAATTCTAGGTATGATTGTAATTGGTGGGAGTGGGTCTGTTGCCGCTGGGACTTCTACTAACGGTGCCATCCACAAAATCCCAGGGTTAGTACCTGTCATTGTACAAAAATGTTTTTTTCCACATCTCTCTTTCTGTGCTAAGCTTATGTAAAGGTAGTATGTTTTACATTGTGGTGATCAAAAGATAGCCTTGCTTATTTCTGGACACTGCCGTAAATCCTAATACTAAGACACTGATTCAGTTGCAAGATGATTTGTGTTTGCTTGAGAGGATGCTTTTTTTTCTGCTGTCTCAATTCATCATAGATGCACACTGCCACAGTTGTGAGGCATCTTGTAAGGTAAGGCACCAGAGATGAGTAACCATTCTGGAGAGAGCAGCAGACTTCAAAGCAGCATACATAGAACCAGAGCCCCAGGCCTAGCTTTTTCATTTTTTTGAGATTTTGTTTCTCTACACAGTTAAGAATGTCATCTGTCAACCAAGTCTCATAATTCTTGGAATTAGCACAAAGTTATTGAACTTACTAATGTGCCTAGCTCCTGACTGTTGCCTACTGGTTAAACCTTCCTGCCCTAACTACAGCCAGCATAATAACAATCAGTTATGCAGTGGAGGAGGATTAAGCTTGGGGTCAGTCAAATTATCACAGATCACTTGTATTGGTTGCTTCAAGACAAGACTTCTGACTTGAATTGACCTCTTTACCTGTTCTGTCTCCTGTGGATTTAACACTAAACTAGCTGAAGGCAGTAAGGTTGACAAAGTTAAAAGTATGCCGAAATAATAAAAGCTTGCCTAATCAGGCCAAGAGCTGTTACATTAGTGCAGTCCCAGTGGAATTACTAAATTACCTTTTTCTACAGTTTACAGGTTTTGTGATGGTTTGAGGTTTTTTTTCATTATTCCCTACAGCCGTGTAGGAGATTCTCCAATAGCTGGAGCAGGATCATATGCGGACAGTACAGCTGGAGGAGCTGCAGCCACTGGGGATGGTGACATCATGATGCGCTTCTTACCCAGGTTTGTCCTTAGGGCAGGCTTTGCCAGCTTTCTCTAAGAAAATGTGAACTTGGCAAATGAAGTAATTGATTTGAAAGACAGTCTGACTTACTGGCTGCTGATGTGGGAGTAAAAGAAGGAATGGAAAGAGAAAGAACAGTAGCAGAATCAAGTCATCCTTATGATCTGTCATGAAAGAAGTGACTTAATAAATATCTTGACGACAGATCCCCTTAATACTGCCAAGCTGTGAGCAGACAGGCAGCAGGTAAGGAGTATACTCCCAAACTGTGCTTTTCAGCAGAACTCATTAGCTTTCTCCTCCAAACTGTTTTGTTGTGCAGGAAATAAGTGTTACAAATTGTAGAAAGGATGAAGTGAGTCTCAGATTAATCAGGAGAGCAGGGAAGTGTCACTGTAACAATCCAATGCAGTTATATCTAATTTGAAACTGGAAGAAGTGTTTTAGTGCTGTTGTCATGGTTGCATAACCTGCCTAAAGTATGGCTGTTGTCATCACTGAGTCTTGACGGCCATTCTTATGGATTGATCTCAGCAGAAATGAGGTATGGAGGTCTGTGCTGAACATAACAAGCACTGATGCTTGAAGGAGTGTATAGCCGTGGCCTTCAGAAAAGACACAGATGTGTTTTCTGACACTCTGGCTGTTACAGATGCCTCCTAGCTGTTGCATATTTACAAGTGGCCTCAATATTTCAAGCTGTTGCAAGTCAGTCTTGAATTAAAAGGCAATTGACAACTTCATGAATTATCCCAAGATGTCAGACAGCAACAGTAGTAGTGAGCTGAGCTCTGCTATGAGATTAATAATAAAAGCTTACATTACAGTTAAGTAGCCTGAAGGATTTGGCTGTAATGCTTAAAACATTGTGTTGGACTAGTGGGTTTTAGAAAACAGCTCAGACTGGATTTGTTAATCACAGGTTCCTTGTAGATAGGATCTTTCCTAATTCCACATTATGTAGATATCCCCATGTGAAAACAAAGAATAGTATTAAAGCAAAGAAGTGTTAAAAAATGACAAAACTTCTAATATTTTCTGCCTGTCTTCTTTGAGGTAATATCTTACTGAGATTTTTGAGTGAACAGATGCCTGTGAAATACAGTTTTGTGTTTCTTTAGATAACTTGAACCTATTACATTGTTAGCATAAAGACAATAGGGAGGCTCAAAAGGTAAGGCAAGTTCTCTCCTGCAGTACTTTGAAACCTGTAGTTAATGCTGTCTGCAGATATAAAGGTAGCTACTCTTGTTATATGTATCTTTCATCAAAAGAAATTGTATAGTTGGCTTGTGAGTTAGATCAAGTGTTATCTTTTAATCTTCAGGTTCTGAAGCTTGAAAAACCACACCAACATTTACTTCTACCTCTGAGGACATTTTGGAAATGCAGCTGGTTCATCTCAAGCAATGGCCATACAATCATTTGTCTAATGATATGGTAGACATGAAGGAAGTTCATTTTAACTACTCTTTCATTTAGAGTAAGATTTCTTAAAATTAGGTTGCAAAAGATTTGATAGTGGCTCTAAGTCTCGACCAAAGTCTTGTACCTTCTGTTGTTAACCTGAGCTGGCAACTAAGCACCTCTCAGGCACTTGCCCCTCAGTGGGGACTCAGGAGGTTAATACAGAGGAAACCCATAAACTAAGATACAGTCAGTTCAATAGCAAAAGCTGTACACTCAAGTAAAGCAAAATAAGGAATTTGTTCACAGCCCCACATTAGCAGGCAGGGGTTCAGCCATCTGCAGGAAAGTCAGGCTCCATCTCATGTGATGGTTACTTGTGAAGACAAATGGTATAATTCCAAACATCCTCCTCCCCCCCCTCTCCTCCCACATGGCATCATATGGTCTGGAATATTCCTTTGGCTGGGTGGAGTCAGCTGTCCCAGCTGTGTAATCTCCCAGCTTTTTGTGTACCTCTAGCCTGCTTGCTCATGGGGTGGTGTGAGGAGCCAAAAAGACCTTGACTCTGTGTCAGCACTGCTCAGCAGTAATGAAAATGTCCCTGTGTTATCAACACTGCTTGCTACACAAATCCAAACCATAGCTCCATACCATGTGGAAATTAGTTCTAACCCAGGCAAAACCAGCACAGCTTCATATTTATGAAATAAAGAAAATACGTTAATTTTGAGATTTTTAGAATCTTATGAAAGATTTTTTATAATGTATGCTGAAATCCATAATTTATCAGTAAAGTAGTATCAGAGGTCACTTTTTCTTCAAAAAGTTATCTTGATACAGGCTGTTTTGAAATTTATCAATAACTTCTAATGTCAAACTCAATTATGCAATGAAAAATAAAACCCCGTAACTCTTTAACTGCTTCTTTGTAGTTCTTTAACTGATCTGTTGCTTAGTCTCTTCTACTGCAGATGAGGAGTGAGTTGTCCCAGGCTTGGTCCTGCCTTAGAATCACAGAATTATTGAGGCTGGAAAAGGCCTCTGAAATCATCAAGCCCAGCCTATGACCTAACATCACCATATCAGCTAGACCAGTGCCATGTGCAGTCTTTTCTTCAACACCTCCAAGGATGGGGACTCCACCACTTCCCTGGCAGTCCATTCCAATGTCTGATCACTCTTTTTGTGAGGAAGTGCTTCCTAACATCTAGCCTAACCCTCACCTGGCAGGGCTTCACACCCTGCCCTCTTGTACTATTGCTAGTTGCCTGGGAGAAGAGCTTAACCCCAGCCTGCCTACAACTTCCCTTCATTCATGTAGTTACAGAAGAGTGATAAGGTCTGACCTGAGTCTCCTCCAGGCTAAACAACCCCAGCTCCCTCAACCTCTTGTCATCAGACTTTCCTTCTAGTCCCTTCATCAGCCTTATTACTCTCATCTGGAAGAGATGGTCCTGATTCTCATGTGTCGTACTGCAAATATGAATTTGGATAAATATTATTTGTGGTGTTTCCATTATGCAGATCAATCAAAGTGTCTCAATGGTATTTTATAAGCTGAGTATGGCTAACTGGCTGTGGGGTTGTCTCGTTTTTAGTTACCAAGCTGTGGAATATATGAGGATGGGAATAGACCCAACAGTTGCATGTGAGAAAGTTATTTCCAGAATCCAGAAGTACGCTCCAAAGTTCTTTGGCGCTGTTATATGTGCAAATACAACGGGAAGTTATGGTATGTATTTTGTGTAACAAGTTTGTTGACCCAAACTATATTAGAGAAGTACAAAACAGAAGGTGGCTGTTAAAGCTGAAGTCTTTAGTTATTCTTTGAACACTACAGCAATACTGTCCACTTTAGTATTAAATGCTGGTTAGCTGGACAACTGCGTCCTGGTGTAACCGTGAGATATTTTAGTTTTTCCTCTGCATTTTGATGTCTTGGAAAGTCTCAGTAAAAGTCAAAAGTTTTTTACCACCATCATGTGTTTTCATGGACTGTGTTTGATTGCTCTGAAGGTCTTAAAAAAGAATGTTTATGCCTCCCCTAGATGTGGCATATGGCAGGGAGAATGTGACTGCTAAGCATCTCAAAGCAATCCAAGAGCAGTCATTGTGCCAGGCATCTCATTAGCAAACTCTTAGATCAGTAAGAAATACAATTTACTAATCAATGTGGCTTATTTAGTTAGACTGCTTATTGCTGTTCTTTGATCTCTTATTTCCCATAGTCCTGTGTTTAAGAGATTAGTGTTGGAGGAGCTCATTAAGTTAATCGGGATTGAGAAAGATTTTTCCTAATTTACGTTAGTGTCTTGAATTGTATTATAAGGGCATTAATTGCACCACGGCAGTCAGTAGCACTGTATTCTTAGTTAAAAATTAAATACTTTCAAAATGTCTTGGGTTAAACAGATTGTAAAAGAATAATTTCATCATTGTAGTGGAATTAGTAACCAAATCTTCAGATGATAAAGCACAACGACAAAGACACTATATGTCACAAATTACACTTTTCTTTCTTTCCTAGGTGCTGCATGTAATAAAATTCCAGGATTCACTCAGTTTCACTTCATGGTTTCTACCCCTTTGTTAAGCCAGCCAATGGAGCAAGTAGTGGATTGCATTTAATTTCCTTTGTCCCATTAACATCTACACTTAGAAAAGGAAAGGGCTACAGTTCATTTTGAGTGATGCATAATATGAACAAGTACGAATCTACATTGATGGTGCACTGTTTTAACATCTACTTTCTTGTGGTTCTGTGTAGTATAACTAAGCTTAATCTGTAGTTTACTAATTTAGTTATCTTGATAATTTATTTCTAAGTGATTGATACTTTTAGAGTGAGGTTTAAAAACCTGACTCTTATCCACTTTCAGAGAAGTGAACATATTTGCAAAATTACAGGTAGTGCTTATGCTTCCACAGTTACCACAGGCAGGTCATCTCTTTCAGAGATCTGCATCTCAATGAAAAGGCTGAAAATTATGGGCTTCTCTATTAAGACCGCTTAAGTCATGAGTTTAATATGCATTGCCTTACATCCCAACTTGATTCTTAAACTTCTGCAAGCCTGACAATCAAACTGTGGTTCTAAATACCACATAAAGTTATCTGCTCTACATTTACTACCTAGTTCAACTTGCTTTTTGGGGAAAGTGGGGCTTTGGCTGCTAGAAAAAACACTTTCCAAGAGAGTTTGTAGACAGGTGGTCCTGTCCATGCAAAGGAATAGATTCTCATAGCTCTTCTGGTATGTTCTCATAAGAACTACATTGCCAAAAGTGATGAATAGTAAATGTTGAACTGGACTTCTGCTTTGCCATGCGAAAACATACCTGGCAGAAACCTGGAATAAGGGGCAGAGAGCAGGAGGGGCTCTGCCTCTACATATGAGACTTATTTTCAAATATGTAATCTTTATAAGACTTAGTACAGGTTTTCTGTAAAATCACATGCAAATGCTAGCAAGCAAGGAAAGTGAGTCGAAGAGCAGTGAAGATTTTAAGGTTTTAATTAAGAAGTAAAGAACATCTTGCAGATGTTTCTAACCTGTTTCACAACAATCAAAAACCAATTGAATAGAGAGGACATCCAAACACCTCTAATAGTACAAGTCTTCATGGTTGAAGGGATGTGAAGACAGGTGGAAAAGATCTGTCACTACATTGTGTTACCTATCTTAATCACAGTGGTTTCTTTGTCGCTGATACAATGTGTACTAGCACTTTTCTGCATCACACTTACCCTCCTGCAGAGGAGCAGATCAGTATCTAGAGCCTGATGGTTACCTACATTTAGCAATGTGTCATTGTGTCCAGATACCAGGATCTGTTTGGCCATCTCTTTATCTTGGTCTCTTGCTAATCATTTCATGGAATCTTTGCTGAACTTGAGCTAGGAAAAGATAAAAGGGGGGACTGAGTAAAATGTCATAAGCATTTCAATTATTCTTTGTCTACTGAAATAAAATAACTGTAATAAAAGTACACCTTAACATACCATAAGTGCTTTAGGTGCTTGTGTACTGTGGATTGACTGATTGTTCCAAGTTGGCCTCTTTAAAAGCTGGAAAAAAACATTCACAGTAAAATAGCATCTTGAATGGGCTGCTGCTGAACTTAATCAACAAAGGCATGCATTTCTAGGATCTGCTACTGGCACTGGATCTCACAGCAGAGAGTTTATTGCAGACAGCAAGGAGCTTTTGTCAAGGGAGCTCTTACTAAATAGATAAGTGGTGTTTTAAGATAAGTTTACTGTAGATAGGTGATGTTTTAAGATAAGTTTGCTCTCCATCCTACCTATAACCCTTTTGCCTTGGCTGCTGTATCTTCAGATAACTCAGGGAGTCTAAGTGCAAATAGATTAATAAAATCCCAGTGAATGTTCCTCTGAGAATAGCTTTGTGGATTGTGACCATAAGAGGGCTCAGTACTAGCAGCTGAGTGCTAGTGTCTCAAACAGCTGAATCCAGCAGGACTCACGTTTTGAAGGAGGTTGTGAAGGTCCATGCCTTGTTTTGCAATGTTCTTGTGCCACTTTGAGCTAGCTTGCTAAAGGGAATGTGAGTGCTGTCCTGGCATTCTAACTTATGGCATGGTCAGCTCATCTATATATGGAAACTAAATAGCCTGTCTCTATTAGACTTACATACTGATACATGTGGCCTAATAGCATGATTAGAATGACATCATGCATTAAAGGATTAATCTGTGGCAATCATTTCAATGTTTTCCTGTGCTTAGCAGACACATTAATTTATTTACAAAAAGATTTTTACAAATCCTAACCCTTGCCAAAAGCAAGCCAAAACACTCTAGTGGTTTCTGCTAATTTCAAGAAAATCTGTTTTTAAGCTGTACTGTCCAACCTTAACTAGAAGCAATTTGTATAAATATCTCGGGGTGGGTGTCAGGAGGATGGAGCCAGGCTCTTCTCAGGGTCATCTAGTGATAGGACAACTGGAAATGGGTGCAAGCTGGAACAGAGGAGGTTCCATATAAATATCAGAAGGAACTTCCCAATGACGGTAAGGGAGCATTGGAACAGGCTGCCTTGGGGGGTTGTGGAGTCTCCTTCTCTGGAGATGTTCAAGACCCACCTGGATGTGTTCCTGTGTGACTTGGTCTAGGTGATCCTGCTGTGGCAGGGGGATTGGACTAGATAATCTTTTGGGGTCCCTTCCGATCCCTTACGATTCTGTGATTTTCACAGAAAGGAAGTATTTCTAAGTTAGTGGTGTCATCAAATGCATCTGATCTGTAAAGTTGCAGGGCTGCTTAAGTCCAGCTGTATTTCAAGCTCATTTTAAGTTTTTTGATAACCTGGGGTTTTTTTGTTTCTAAAACTTTATTAGATTATTGTTTCATCTGCTGTAACCAGAAAAGTAATCTTAGCTCAGTCATCTGAGTAATAAACCAAACTGCCGCCCTGATTTTCATGGCACAGAATTGTTCTTTAATCAAGCTATCAATATGAACCCCGACGATGGTTTGTATGTGCTTACTGAAGAACACTTCCCTGTCACTTCACCGTTTGTGGGTTACCGCTGAAATACTGCACTTGCATCTGTAACTGCCTCAGTCAGAAGTCATTCGGATTTTCATAGAATTCAGTTATGTTTCAGATGGAATCTGCAAGTAATACTGTATGAACTGGAGTGAATATTATCTCTTCACAAAAGAAAGGGGGTGGTGTGATTGCTTTTTAATATAGAAGTTCTGTTAGCATTTCTTGTCTGGCTTTAGGTGCTGTGTGACTGCTGTAAATCATTAACAACTCCATTCACCCTTGTTTTGAAACAGAGAATACCTGTAGGATTCCAGTGCTATTATCTGCAGTCTGTGTGAGTAAACATCAGTGACACAGTTACATTTACTCTAGCTCTAGTTTACAACTGGTATTTGGATGTTAATCACTGAACTGTAAATGTTCTCACTGGGGGGCCCCTTCATTCCTCCACTTAAGTTCCATTAATTTTGTAGCACAAGAGCATCATGGAAATGTCCGTGGAGAGACACGGCAGCATGTCAGGATTTTGTGACTACTGTAGTTGTTATTAATGAGGTTGCGAGTCAGGCAGCAAACACTGTAGACGCTTGTGCGTTTAACCTTTATTAGCTGTTTTTATTTCCTCTAACATTTGGAATCCACGTAGGTGAATGCATCTCCTGCTGCAGTGCCCTCTTGGCGTGTTTACAGTGACAAGTGGCTGGCTGTGAAATAAAAGCAACAGCAACTGCAAAGTGTGCTAGATCCCCAGGGAGTTCCTGTTCCTGTGGACTACTTTTCTAATAGGATAGGAAAAAGATCTTTTAAAAAAGTTTTTGATTGTGCTTTTCCCAGATAGAGCTTTACAAAAACAATTGTATTCTAACTCGGGGGTGGGGAGTTACTGGTTAGAAATGGTGCTTTCAGAGCTCTGTTTGGTAAGAACTTTCACAAACTTTCACTTTGGCATTAATTGCATTTGCTACCCCATTTTTATTATCTTGATCGCTGTTTTGTAAAGTATAAGAAGCAGAGAGTTCTGCTACCAATGCACTCATGAAGTTGAGTTGCATTTTATCTTTCTGCTTCCTTAACATTTGTTATTTAGAGATCTGAAAGAATAAATTAAGTTTAGCAAACAATGTAGTAGCCTTTGTTTATTCATTCTTGCCCAATAAATGCAACTATATGTTTACGTATGGACATCTGCATCTTCCAGTAGTATTTCATAACGTTAGATTAAACAACCACAATATTAGATCAACTTGGAATTCAAAAGCAAAATAAGAAATATAAGCTAAGTCATTTTTCTCACATAGAACTTTAGAATCTGAATGTTTTATTGTTTCAAGGTCTGAAGAATGTTTGCCTTCATGTTAATTTCCACAGGCTATGTTACCACATTCATTTTATTCACAGCCTTCATTTAAATTGCTGTACATGTTCTCTGTTGTTACAGGGGACCTTGACAAATTAGATTCTCTTTATCTCTGCAGGATGAACAAGGATTTTTACTCAAGTTGTTTTCACTTGTTGCCCAAATTCTCCTGCACCCTTCCCTACCCTTAACTCTATCCCATGGAAAAGTAATTTTGTCTGAGGCTTGTAGTAGATGTTATGATGACTTTTGTTAAGGGCTGCTATCACACCCTGCTGAAGCCATTTTACAAAATGGTTTCCAAACTGAATGAAAGTATTACTTATGCTCCCTACCACTACAGTAATTTTTAAAGTAATCTCTAGTCTGTGTAAAGCTTTCATCCATGTGTAGGCATGCTCCAGTTCCTGCTTTCTACCTCTGGAATGAGAAAAAGATTCTGCTATGAAGACAGGTGTAAAGAGAGTTGGGGTTGTTCAGTCTGGAGACCTTATTGTGACCTTCCAGCACTTAAATCGGAGGACAACAGACCTTTTAGCAGGGCCGGTTGGGACAGGACAAGAGGTAATTGGCTTCTAACTGGAAGAGTAGATTTAGAGTAGAAATTAGAAAGTGACACTAGGATGGTGAAAAAACATAACAAGGTGCCCAGAGTGGTGGCAGATGCTTCATCCCTGGAAGCACTTAGGGAGAGACTCTACAGTGATTTTTTTATGATGTTTCTGAAGCCTACCATCTGCCTTTTGGGGGGAAAGAGAGGAGGTACAAAAATAATAGGATTTGTACAAAAAACTGAAATACTGTATTGGCCTGAATTAACTGATTGTAAGTTAGCAATTTCAGTGCTGGCTGCAGAAGTTGCATTTTTGATGATTGAGCAAGGAGTTGCACAGAGAAGCAGGATCACAGCAGATTCTGGTATCAGTACTGCAGATATAGCCAGGACATGAATGTTTATTTTTCCTAAGTAGATGCTTGATGGCCCACGTCCTTATTAAATACAGCGTGACAGGGTGTTTGAAAATAAAAATGGCTGTGCTGCTAGCGTAATGCTGCTCCTGGATATTCATTGTTAAGAGCAAAATTCCAAGGCAAATTACCATAGATCATGTATGAGCACGAAGGTTGAGTTGGCAGGATAATATGTGGAGAAATATAAAGGAAGCAAAACATCCTATAAATTAGTATTTTTATCTGTAGCACTTTTCGTGAGCATTGAGAAGTAGCACAGATTTGACAGTTTACTACTTCTGTTGCATAATCAGTTCTTTATCTGTGTAAATTTTTTCTGAAGGATTTGCAGTAATGGATGAAGTACAGCACTATAGAAGAGTGAATGTACAAATGTTATAAACTAGGCTAATACATATGCAGCCAAGTATGTTTTGCTGATTTTGTTATTACTAAAGATTAATTTGTTTGTTATAAAGTAAAAAACATTATTTTGGAGTAGTTGTAGTGTTAGCAAACTGTAACTATTTCAGGTTGGTCTGTACCTACTCCTAGGAATCCCTCATCGTGAAAAGTCCTGGGATCTCATTTCTCAGTAGGACTTAGGACAGGTTTTGTTGCTGCCTAGTGACAGTGCTAGCTCCACAAGTGGTTTCTGGGGGGTAACACTGCTTTGCCCAATGGGCTTAAGGATGTTAGCAGCTTTCCGATGATCTTTGGGGTGCTACTAATGCTACTTCTCCCGGCTTGCAGAACCTCTTTGCTGGAGGTTACTGTTCCTGTACTAGGACTGTCAGACTGGAGTGCCTGCTTTCACCCAGACGACGGCTGCATCCACATCCAGCAGTTTAACCTCTCTGACCTACATCTGCACTTTGCTCTGAGAACAGCAGATGTCCTTACCTGTTCCCCTGGCCGTGCTGTGGGACTCTTAACTTCTGATCAAAGAGCAGTACAAACAGCTCCAGGGCAGTCAGGCTGCAACTGTTTGCCAGGGGAGTGTGCATCAAAGCCCCCAGGTATGTCTGTAATAAACACCATCCTCATTCTTGTGGATTTTGCTCCTAGGCTTATAATTACAGCAGCGGAGATAAAATCCCCATAAAGCAATGATACTGAACAAAGCACAGTCAGCTGAGAGTGAAATGCTGAAGACAAAGTTATGTTTCATCTATCTGATGTCCATCTCTGGAGTGTTATTTCAGCTGGAGAGTTTTTCTGCTCCAAACAGGGAGGTTCTACCCACATCCTTTCTTCAGTTGCACAGTTGGTTTTGGTGGTTGTGCAGCTCCACGAAATGGAGCAGCTTGCTGTAAACAAATTTTCCATTCTTTTCAGAACATGAGTAAACAAACTGCTGTTTTTCTGTACAGCCATCCGGCTGCTAAGACCAACACGAAGTAGACTGCAGGATACACCATAGGGCACGGAGGAGTGCAGGACGTTATCCATCTGGTGAAAGCACATACTTAGACTGGCAAAACACTCAAGATTTTCCTGCTGACTGAAGTAGAGTGCCTGTCTCTGTAGGTTTTATGATCCCATCCTCAAGCTAGAAGACCATCCTACTACTTCTCCCTGATGAAATACAGTAAAACATAAGAAATCATTGTTTTAATCCAAGGCTGTCACTACTTGAGGGAATATTCTCATCAACAGGCTATTGTCATATTCTCTGTCTTCTGTCTTGCAAATATTTATTTGCCATTTGTTTCCTATCTTCAGTTGACAAAGCACAGTCTCTCTACAGCCTTTTCTGCTGGTCTTTTCTTTGTTAAAATGTGAATTTTAATTTCTTCTGACTGAGGAGGCTTTACAACTTAGATCTCACAGTTCAGAGCAACTGCTGTTGCTGCAACACTTTATGAAAACATAAGCACCATGAATTCAGTCCCTTTGACTGGGTATTTAACTGAAAGTCACTGTGAAATGTGCTTTGTGTTAACATCACTCTGTTTTGGACTGGCTACTGTATTGGGCTCTCAGGGGCTTCTGTCACAGGGATGTCCGGTTACTGAATCACAAAGAGGTTAAGACAAGACCATGTGTCAATATGCTCGGTGGAGCTAAGATAACATCTCCAATCACATTCAAGAACAGAGCTGTAACCCTGTAACTCAATTTGAAAAATCAAGCCTCTTTCAGAGTTGAGAATAGAAGTTTGATCTTGCATATGGTTTTACTTGTGTAACAATAATGTAGGGCCTTACTGCGACAAATGTAAGTGCTAATGCTAAATATTCCAACTATCATTTGTAGTTGTAATTTATGAACCTTTGGTCAATCTTTGCTATTCAAAGTGTGTCAATCAGTGTCCTATTTAACCATTATGTTCTGCTTTATAGTTGTGATTTTTCCAGACTTAGCATTTGGGAGAACTTCAAATGCACACTAGCAGTTGAGGCAATCTGGTCATATAATAGACCATGTCATCTAAGTGCCTTTAAAGCATTTTTCACTGTGAGTAACAAAATCACTCAACAATACAGAACTATTGAAGCCTTTGGTCTCAGTATGCAGATTAGGGTGCTCTATCCTTAGAAAGGGAAAATACACGCTTTCCAAAAGGACTTCAGGAGTCTAATGTTTTAAGTTTTATGGGGACCTCAGTACTCTGTTTCAGGTACTGCTTTCTGACTTTGTAGATATCTCAGATCTTTGGTACATGGTTCTTTTTGGTAGGGATGCATTAGTCTTAATGTCCTAATGCTAAAGGTAAGGAGCCCTCATGCATTCTCTTTTAATCCCAGGGCCCAGCCTGGTGAGGATGCTGATACAGTGAATATTGCTCAGCAGATCGACAGATTTGAGTTTGTGCATCTGTGGATTGCTGCACTGACTGTATATAAAACATTAACATAAATGATGTTCAAACATAACCTGCCTGGTTATTCCAGAAAGCAGAGGCTGAAAAGTCTTTTCCTCTCATTCACTCTCACCAGTTGACATGCTGGTCAGGTCTGGGAATAATTGGCTTTTTAATATTTTAATTTTTTTCAATTACTTATGTGCCAGAGGAGAGAATTAGGGGCAGCTGGCAGGCCCATGAAAAACATCAATTTGGCAAAAATAAGGTGTGAATGGACATACAAAGCCTTTGATAAAGCAAGATCAAAATTCTAAACATCTCATTTTGAAAGTATGGTGGGAATCTTTTTGATGGCCCTCTTCAAAGCTGAAGCACTTGTGTTCTTTCAGTATGTGAATGGTTTGCGACTGGGACTTGGAGCCTGCTGCCATTTGGTGGCTGAGCCTGCACTACTGTTGAAGGACTAAAAGGTCTGAGAGATGCATATTTTTTCTGCCCTGTGTCATTCCTGTTACTAGGAAACAATCCCAACCTCTGATAAAAGTCTTTCATCAGTAATTCTTTCAATCAAGCAGCCTAAGCAATCTGTAAATATAGACTGCATATAATCACCTAAGCTATCATTAAAAGATTCATCTCAATCAGCAGAGCCTGCTAGCTGCTTGTCACATGAAACCATGCAATTAACTAAATGGCTGGTATTTCTGACAGAACAGCCAAGAGTGGTTTGATGAATAGTGCTTCCTCAGGAGTGGCCTTTTCCAGTGTTTATTACCATCAAAGCTGTCAGTCCTGCATACTGTGCAATTTTGAATAGACTTTACAGCAGGTAGAGCTAAATGGATATCTATGGGCTTTACCCATCTCTTCTGGAGATTTAAGTAACAACGCTCAAGTGCGTGATTTTTTTCACGTTCTGGATGTATCGATATAACAGTAAATTAAACATAAAGCTAATTCATCTTGTGCAATGAATTGGAAGCTTTAAACTACATTCTGAATGAAGACATATTAGTTAACACCCAGTCATAGATCATCCCTGGGTTTTTTTCCTGTCTCAAGTGGTTATATTTTTGTCATAATAATAATATTCTGGCTTCTACTAAATTATGAGAAGTTTCTCACATCACTTGTCATTGTGATCAAATATTTCCTAGGCCAGCACAAGACAGAAGTTATGTTTTAAGGAAGTAACCACAACGAATTTCTAGATTAAGTGCACATGAATACACTTAAACTGATAGAAGGAGCATAATAAATCCACCAGGCTTCTGTTGAAGTGTAAGATAGATGATCAGTGTAATCCTGTCTAGATTTGAAGATACATGAATAGATCCTTCTTTGGAATATGGTTGTGTCAACGGTGCAGGACAAAGTAGTAAGGTTTTCATTTATAGGAAATTATAAACTTCTATCTCCCTCTGATTGGAACCAGATGGGCCATCTCCTAACAAACCAGAGGAACTCTTGCTTCACTTTTCCCTTCAGTGTTCGTAACAATGCAGTTTTATCCCATCTTAAGCTTCCATCCCGCACACTTTCTGAGAGGGCTGTTTTTACCAATTCTCTGATAACATTTCAGCTGAAGCCTTATTATTAAAAGAAGAGTAGTTATCATCACAGTTATCATTGTGCCACATGAATTATAGCTGGAAGGTGACGTTTGAAGTTCATTAAATAATCGAAGCATACAAACAGCAGGGATCTGCATTGGTTTAGCAATGGCAATTCAAGAAGTTAAATAGCTAAAGCACTGGCTCTGTTGAGACAATGCTGTGTACAGTCTTAATTCTACTCAGCCATTAAATGTGCTTGCTGCATTTTTAATAGGCTTTTATCTGGAAAAGAGCTTTATCGTTGGATTCTCTTCTTAGATTGGATTTTTTTTGTTGTTGTTCCACTAAAGTATAGTGCATTTCCACACTTTCCTAAATGGATTTTGCATGGCTGTTTTGAATATTCAAGTAAAGATCGGACATAATAAATATCTTTTCAGGCATTAGAGAAATAAAATGATAGATGTGCAGCATATTAAGTGTCACTCAATGTTGAGCTTTGGCTGCCATCAGCAAGTGTCAATGCAAGTGTATCTGACAGCAAGTTAAGTTGCACAGTGCAGAAAGGTACCTGAAAGATGTTAAAGAGTTTCAAACCTTCTGAAGACTTTTTTTTCCAGAAAGAAAGAGGGCCTACTGGTGCTGTGAGGTCCATGAAAGTCTTTGCAATACCTCGTGGTTCCATGTGAAAGATAGTTAGTCACTAACAGTAAACATTCACATGGATTTTAAGGATGGATTCGGTGATCTTAGAGGTCTTTACTAATCTCGGCTATTTTTTAGTTTTCTACCCTGAAAGTCTCCTTCTACCATCACATAGCTAAACACATACATTTTCTGGAAAAACAAAAGGAGGAGTAGCACCATATTAGACAGGAAAGCAGGTGCAGAATCATAGAATCCTTATGGCTGGAAAGGAACTGCAGGATCACCAAGTCCAGACTTCATCCCAACAATAGTTGTGTAGTTGTAAAGGTCTCCAGTCACAGCTGCGACAGTGATGTCTCAAAACCAGTGTAAACTTTTCTTCTTCAATGAATTAGTAATGACATATCATTGCTTCAAGACCTTAATCTGTTTGCTGACTTAGCACTGCCATGAAATGCAGTGTATAGATTAAGAAAAATGCACATCTGTCTTTAAAGAATAGCTGGTTATAAAAGTATAAAGGTGGGGAACTGGGCATAAAAATCTGTTGATTCTACCCTGAATGCCACAAATTGGGAAATAAATGTTACTTTTAAAGTGAAAGAAATACTCTGCCTGAACTTATTTTAACTGTAATAGTAACTACAGAGCTACCATAAAGCAGAAGCTGGATATGGGGTTGTCAGTTCCTAAGTTTGAAATTTTTACTTCACAACTTGTGACCTTGACTTGATCTTCTAAAATTGGTTTTACACAGCATCCCAGCTGAGTTCAGAGAGCTTTATGAGGTTAGCTTTGCAGCATATAAAACCAAAGAAAGTGGTTTCAGCATAAGGCGAGAGACAGGTTTCTCTTATGAGTCATGCTAGCACTTTGGCATGTTAACATTTTAAAAAGCCTCTCTAAAAACTGAGAGTACTCAGAAGTCAACCATACTGAAAGATTCCCTTTTATTGTAGGCCTGCCAATGCCACCTTGTTAAGAATATATCTCAGTGGAGCTTAGATGAGCCTGCTAGTCCCACCAGCCTCCTATGGACACTGGCCATACTTCCCACATCTCTTAGCTGTGTATGGGTACAGGTTAAGGTAACAAGCCTATGTGAGAGCACTGATGGATTTAAAAGGAGTTGTATCTTTTTAAAAGCTGTTTATACCAACTTCCATAAAGAATAGAAATGACAAAAATATTTGATATAAACAGCTTTCTCTGTTATTCTTCTCAGCCTTTGCAGCTGAGTCTATGCAACACAAGCCCTTAAAATGTGTAACCCAGGTACAAATCTGATGTGAGTCTGTTCCATCAGTTGCAAGACAATAGATGAATCACTGTGAAAAGATAAACGCATGAGTAAACCATCAGAACAAAAGCAAAAAATTGTAACATTTATCTCAAGCAAACACAAGAGAGCCTTTCACCCTTTGCACCCTTGGGTTGCAGATTCTTTTGGAAAGGTTCAGTGTTCCAATACACATTTTTGTGGCAGCTTTTTTTAATCAAAACCTTTTATAAGCAGCTATCAGCCACAGCTTGCTACACAAACTACACAGTGCTGCCCTCTGCAAAAGGGGAAAAATAAGTAAAAAAAGCTGTGCTTGCAAAAGCAGCAAGTTGTGTGGAAGCAGCTGGTGAATTATAATTCAGTCTCCTTAGCTTCTCACTTCACCCAAGTATAAACACACCAGAGTCACATACATACTTCTTCACTGTGATGAGCTTAGGGGATCCTTGCCCTGCGTTATTTCTATTTCTGCCTATCCTCACCTTGTGATATTATACAACAAGGAAAAGCAAGTTTAGGCTGATACAAATATACCACCCCTTCAAAACAGATTCCCAGGGAAACACACTCTACAAACTTCTGAAGATTAAACTTAAATGGGTGGTATTTATAGGGGAGATATGAGATTAGAATTAAATCATGCATAATATTATGCTATACTATACATATCATAGTAGTCTTGACAATATATTGTGTCCAGTTCTGGGCCCCTCAGTTCAAGAAGGACACAGAACTGCTTGAGAGACTCCAGCACAGAGCCACAAAGATGATGAAGGGAATGGAACATCTCCCTGATGAGGAAAGGCTGAAGGAACTGGGTCTCTTTAGTTTGGAAAAGAGGAGACTGACAGGTGACCTCATTAATGTTTATAAATATGGAAAGGGCAGGTGTCAGGAAGAAGGAGCCAGTCTCTTCTCAGTGTCATCCAATGATAGGACAAGTGGCAACAGGTGTTAGCTGGAACATTGGAGGTTCCACAAATACAAGAAAAGTTCTCCATAGTGAGGGTGACAGAGCACTGGAACAGTCTGCCCAGGAAGGTTGTGGAGTCATCTTCTCTGGAGATGTTTAAAACCCACCTGGACATGTTCATGTGTAGCTTGATCTAGGTGATCCTGCTCTGGTGGGGGGATTGGACTAGATTTTTCAAGGTACCTTCCATTCCTTAACATTGTGTGATTCTCAGAAGAAAAGCCCAGTTCCACTTGGTATTAGCACTGTGCTTTCATAAGCTTCAGAGAAGGGGTACTAGTCACAAAGTTGTTTGAGCATTAGGCAGTAAAGTACATTTAAACTATTGTTTATGAATTAAACATTTGTCAGTAAACATTTATTGTATAAACAGAACTTTCATGTTGCACTTCTTTAATAGCCAGAGCTTTTTAATGTTGGCTATTTCTCATGCTTTTAAATTATTGAAACTTAAGAGAAATTACTTGTTCAATGGAGGAGCCAATGATAAGGAAAAATATTTTAAATGTTTTTCCTTAGTTCAGTCTTTAGTTTACACAAGACATACTCCCCATTTCAATAAAGCTTTCAGATTTTGCAACTTCAGAAGGTAAGTGCACTTAATACATCACTGTTTCACTAACTTTCCATATCACTTATGTACTTGTTTGAAAAAAGACAAGACACATGCTTGGAATGTAAGAAAAGAAATAGGGAAGTGATGCAGTAGCTAATAAAAGCAGTTAATCTTTTAAAACTTGTATGTGTGATGTGTAAACAGATATGCACTTCTTGTCTGTCAGTTAAGATAAAAAAAGACACAGCAGCTCCACTAAGTTCAAAAAAGTCATTTGACTTCCAGATTCTGTGAGATCTTAATATTCTCTGAAGCTAGGGATCAAAATAGTTGTTGATTGTTCATGCTTTACTGAGCTACTAAAGATTTATGCCTATGCAAGGCATCCCAAAGCATATACAGTTTAAAACTATTCAGGTACTTTACCACAGTAATCAATTGTACAAGTAAAAGGAACTGGTTAGACAGCAGTTTTAATGATTTATATGTCTAAGAGCTAGCAATGACATATTTTAACAAGCATCAGATACAAAGATAGCAGTGAAGAGCCAGTTTTCACCATGTGAAGTAGCCTGTTTTGTTCTAAGGTGGTGCTCCATATCCCACTTTAAATAATGAGCTTCATTATTCGGAAAGAGTCCCACAAGCAACATAAGGGTTATAGTTTCTACAATCTGATTAGAAAACATTTCCTTCAGATAAGGCAAGTTTTTAAAAATGTGAAAGGTATAAAAGACTACTACAGACAAGAGGGGGGAAAAAGCCTCTGAATTTGTATTGGTTAGGACATGAATTAATTGGTTTCACTTGCATCATGGTATGGAAGATTTAAATTAGGATGAAGTTCCACAACTTTCTCAGGAAAATTAAGTCACTCTTCCTCCTCCAAACAACACACAACAACAAAAGCAAACCAAAACCACAAAAGGCAAACCCCAGTTAGCTCTCGAAAATGGCACCATTAATTCTGAAGTATTTACACAGACATGAGCTTTTAGACAAGTACTCATCATTTACAAGAAGCTTTTAAACCTGTTTTTTCACTCGTTTTTGACAGAAAGCAACATTTTCCTCCCATTACTTTAAAAGCTGATTATGATTCACTAATTTATTCAGCTATAGTCCTATTTTCATTGGTTCAACTTTCCTTGTTGCCTATGGCACATGCTCTAAAGATATGACTAATTCGGTTTCTGCTTCACTTTCACCTGATAGCTAAGTGGATCCTATTTACTTTACCCCTTACTTCATCAAATACCATTGAGACAAACAAATGTAAATAATTTTAACCACCTCAGAAGTGTGATTTTGTTATGCATTTCACCATGACTGGAGAAAAAAAAGAGTTCATTAGCAACTACAATAGAATCTTAAAGATCTGTATATAAAATGTATAATAAAGCAAACTGCAGAGTTGTTTTACTTATTTAAGGGCAATTTGTGTCTTTGTTTTTCAAATCCAACAAGGCCACACATTCAACTATGTCAACATTTGAAGTATACAGTCCATTGCTGGTTTGTTTTAAGTTCTGAAGAAATAAAGCATCAAATGCTATAAAAACTGTATTGACTTTTTATTCATTTGTAAATATATTTACAATTATGAAAAAGTCTACCAATTTAAAACACTAATTTCAATCGAGTTATCCACTATATAAATCACACGTGCATAAACGGACGTAGCACTGTCAACCACCTGTGGCATCCAGATGAGAGAAAACAGTTCCAGTCTAAAAATTAGAAATGTAACAGTATGCTACAATATATTGCTAGCTATATGTTTAATTCAAAATACTATGCAGCACTGTGTAATTTTTATAGGACTATGTAAAATGAATCGTACCAAACCTGCAGTTCTCTATGTTGTTGTAACTATTTTGCTAAATAACCAGCAAACAGATAAAAAGAAAATGAAAACAAATCTGAAATGACTAGGTAAGTTGTACAGACATCAGATATCCTGAGGAGCAGACAACTAGCATATCAACATCAAGCAATAACCTGTATACCTGGCACATTTTCTGCCCACTGGAAAAAGCCACACTGTTTTTCCTTCCCAAAAGGACACACAAAAAACCTCTTTCCATTATTGGGACCAATCTTCAGCACAGTCTTCACAACACATCGCTTGCCATGGTTACAAAGTGGAAACATCAGGTCAGCCCACTGCCAAAAGGAATGAAGTTATAGTCACAGTTTTAGTATATGCGATGGCTTACGTATGTGACGTGATTCCTTAGTTTAAAACTGGCAATAGAATCACACCTACAGGGGAGGCCCTAGAAACTATCGCTAGTAAAGATAAAATTATCTCCTTTGTGTTCTCTGATACTAGATTTTTCTCAGCTGCACACACTATAACTGCAAAAGTTATCACAATTTGAAGAAAACCAAGGCACTACAGCCATTCATTCCTTTCTTGGTTCTGTTAACTGGTGGTAGTGATTGGGTTAAACAATTACCAGTGGCATGCATTCACACCAAGGAACAATGTCCACCAACTGCATCTAGGAAGGTCAGATTAGGTATTAGCGCAGCAGTGGGAGCTGTTATCCAGGCAGATTACATAATCTTCATGCTGACAGGTTTTAAAGAATTTGCCTGGTTAGAAGCATCATGGCTGACAGTCTACATCTAGAATTTCTCATAGGCCTTCAAGCAGGAAGCTACCTAAACCACTGCTACAAGCCCCTTCAGACCAACACTTCTATGCATCTGTTTTACATCACACAGAGGCAGATTAAGAGCATTTGCACAAGCAGGGTGCCTTCTAGCAGAGAGACAAATAAGTAACTTTGAATTTATCTCTACTATTAGGCTCTTAGTTTCAATTCAGCATGCATAAGTATTTTAAATAAGCTCAAACTTTAAATGGATTATATCTGTCTACAATTAGAGATTATAGTGGCAAGGAAGCTGCAGGAACACTATCTGAAAATAGTTCCTGAAACTTGATACATACTTGAAAGTAGTCACACCGAGTTTCTTTGGGTAGAGGACAGGTATAAAACTGCCTGCCCTTGTTTTCTCCATCCTTTCTCACAACTCTGAGGCTGCACAGACGATTGTGTTTACTGCATCGAGGAAGGCCCATGCTTAACATACAAGTAGCATCTGTCCCATTAGCTTGAGGTGTGCTGTAACAACAGGTACAAAGTGATTCCTAAAGTGTAAAAGGGATTACCAACACTACAGTAAAGAACTCTCTCCTACCATTCTAACAGCTCATTCATGTAACTTTACCACAATGACAGTCAGAGAACTTGCTTCTCTAATGAACACATTATCGTGTCTTTAAAGCTGAACAATTTCTAGTAGTGAACAGACCGCACTATGGACTTTTCTTGCAAGGATTGTATTAGTTTTCCCCAGCACTACCTTGTTCTATATTGTAACAGATTACTATATCTACAAAGCAAAATAAATACTACCACTGCTGTTACCCCACCTGCACAAAATTCCAACATATAAAAGAATATTCTGCTCTTGAGAAAGAACAATACCTTCCATCTGCAGTAATTACTTGGTATTTCCACCCTCTTTACTAAAAAGTTACAGCAATACTCAAGTCACATGTGGACAAGAAGTCATTCAGTGGAGTGGGTAGAACAGTGTTCTCTGAATTGGATAAAGATTCTTTCTTCCTCATCATGGACGAATAGAGATAATCAGAGATTATCTGACTGCAGTATGCAAGGATTTCCTTAAAAACAGTAATGTCAAAAAGACTGATACTCTGAAATGTATCTTTCCAAGTATTTACAGAGCAGAAAAGCAGTAATGAAACCTTAGCAAAAAAAAAAAAAAAGGGAAACATTCATTCATTCTTGTTATCAATTTAGGAAGTTTACGCTCACTTTTACATTTAAAAGATTGGACGATTGCAGACATCATCAGTTTTCTTCCCACATCTCATTAAAACAAAAGAAAAATGCCACCAAAAATAGGAGGTTCATTGAGGTGTTTGTACAGAGCTTTGTGCCATGGAGGAATGTTGAAAACTACTAGTTAACAAATAATTTCAAACACAAATACATATATTCATTCAACTACCTTCCATCATCTTTCACAACAACTTCAAAATCTCTCTGAGCAGAGCGCAACTACAGTGCTATGACCAGCCAGTGCCTTAAGTAGTGTCTGCTGACCTATTAGAGCTACACTGTCATATTCCACCAGAACAGCTCAACTCTGAGCAGGTGTTCAGTTACCAGCAGCACTGGCTGGATGTCAACATCAGGACTTTTCCAGTGACAGCGGAGGTAATTCAGTGCTTCTGACATTGAGTGTAATTACAGTTACCCAAGAATAAGTTACTTCTGGCAGAAATCCAAAGACAATAGTGTCTGAACCCAACAGCACAGGATTCCATTCATCGTTAGGGATACAGCTAGATTATACTATTACAGAAAGACTTGTTTACATATTAGAATACATACCTGATGCTTACATCATATTGGTGAACTGAGGGACTGTGATCCGTTTTCTGTTTCTTCTGTAAATGTTTGAAGGAGAGATGCTGCGGACAGGATGGCAAAGCTGCAGCAGTTAGAGGTGTTGTGCAATCCTTGTCTGTGCTTCTCCATGGCTGGTAGATACTGCTTTGGATTTGATTACAACTGCCTTTTGGAGCAACACAACGAGAGGGTCCAGGGGATGCCTGGGTATCATTTCTCAAAACATCTTTGTTACCAAGATCTGTTAGGATAAGCGTTGTAGTTCCAAATGCAGTTTTTCTATTTATCTTAATTTCTGTGCTTGGTTTTCTGAAATCATTACAAGGGTACTTCATCAAGTTTGTGTCAAAGGCTGAATAGTCATCAATATGCTGTGTCTTTGGAACTAAGGAAAAACGAATTATTGGTTATAATCCAACAATGTAACTGGTATAGAGTGATATACATCTTATTTCTGATCTGTATTCATAAGTCAAGATACAAGGAATGAAAGAGCAAATTTACCATTTCATATTGAAATATCTCACACCTATCACAGTTTAGATATTATATCAAATTTCTTACACTAAAAAAAGCTCATGCACTTTTGGGCTCGCATACAATCTGCGTTTCAAGATAACATTAGTATTGCTTGAGTAGGACCAAATATGAGCAGTACTCTGTAAGTAAAGCTACTGGAGAATTGTCCATTAAAAATTTAATTTGGCCCAAATATTTTAATTTTTAAAATTGACCTTTTATAACCCCAGTACTGGGAGCTTGCAGGTACCTCCGGCAGCAATATATTATCCATTTATAAAGCGTTGTTTTATTGTTGACAGCAAAAGGAACAATCAATATTAGGGTTCTCCTGTGTTTTCAGGGTTCCCAAACATTTATGTGAATCCAAACTGACAGATCCCTTACTGTAAGAGGCTTCAGAAGCAAGCAGTTCCAATATTTGTGTTGTATTTATTTCCCTGCATGAACAACAGTACCAGACCCCCTTTCGCAGGCTGCCAAGTAAGCAACCAATCATTCTGAAAGCTATGGGAACGTAATCATTAATTTTGATTTCAGCATATACACTTTAGGTCATAGAATATGATTCAGTGCACTTTTAACAACAGCCTTCATAAAAACATTCATTCTTCTCAGAATCTTTCCATTGTTTACAAATACATTTTATTTCAGTTTTGCAGCACTGCAGCTAGAAAAGTAAGTTGTAGCATGCAGGTTTCAGCTACTTCATTGAGTGATTCACTATACAGTGTGAAACAGGTAGAGTATTAGTTATTTTAGGTAGAAATGTTTTAGCATGTAATTTATATAGAATTAGCTTTGGCCCTAAAAAGCCACACACATGGACACCAGAAGACTTTGTTTCTTATATATAGCAATTCAAAATGTTTTGAAGAACCAGGCTTGATCTGAATAACTTCCTCTAAATCCTCCCAGTGTCTTTATTCACCTTTTCCAAGCAAAGAGAAACACAATACAAAGCCTCTTTCCACACAGAAGTAAGTCTCAGTGGTGGTTCCATGCATTACCTCGTTCATGCCGTCTTAGCATCTAAACTCTTACACAGAAATCTGGAGAGCAGCTAGCAGGTTACTCATTCTGTCTTCCTCACCCTTTCTAGGGCTCATTAATGCTTCTGCCTACCAGATCTACATAGCAGCATTAAGAGTTCCAGCAAGACACAGACAATAAATTCATGTCAAGAAGCCCAGAATAGCCCTTACTCAGAGGAAAAATCCTAGTCTTTCCTTTTTGAATATTCTGCTTTTGTTCACAGGGAAGAATAATTAATTTTCTGCCCCATGGTGGTTTCTCTTTGAGATGTATGCTGCAAGTTTCTGAGTTTGAGGAGAGTTAAAAGAATGACATTTTGTCTCCATCCTTGCCCTGATTAAAACAAAAGATCACTACAGAGGTTTGTCCATAGAATCTCACCTGCACACAAAGCCGAAAGACAAGACAATTGTAGGGTTTAAGACACCTTCCATGATTGTTGATGCAAGATTTTCCAAAATCTAAGTTAGCTGAAGTTACATTAATATGATTCACACTGAGACACTTTTACAGTTCTATAGTTCTAAAAACTGCATCAAAACTAGTCCTCTCCTCCTTCCCACTAGAGGTTCCAGACAACCCTTCAGTACCTTCAGGCCTTGAAGTCAAACAGGCATCACAAACTTCGGCAGAAGGCTTGTTTATCAGGGTACAGCGCATACATGTCCACTCCTCTTCGGATTTCTGAGCTACGTGTTCATTAGAGCATGACCCCCTGCCATATGCCCAGCCAATTAGGCTGTTTCTGGTTGGCAGTTTGCTGTGAAACAAAAGAATTTTAGTCTTTTGTGATGTTCCTTCCACAAATTGCCTGACGCCACTATGTGCACAGAAGCACAGGGCTAGAAAACAATTAGCAGCCAGTGTTATGCCTGTCTGTCATGGCTTGGACAGCATGCCATCGCTCGAGTTTGATTTACTTTTGTATGTCTTTTTCTCGAGGGCAAATCTTTCCTTATGCTGCTGGAATAATACAAATAAAACACAAACAGAAATGGTAGGAAAGCTAATGATTAACTGATGCCCTCTCCAGTACAATGCCACAGCCTCTTTCAAAATCCCTAACCATTTTCAAGTACTGCAGCCAGAAATCTGGAAAGAAAGGGGGGCAGGTTCAAAACTTTACCTCTATCTTTTGTATGGAACAGTTTCTAACAGTTGCATTACTGGGTGTACCATTCAGAGGCCCAGCTACAGAAAGTCTCACCATCTAGCAAATGCTCTGTAAAGGTGCAGGTAAAGGGTACCCATTAGAGCACTTTGTTACTGTAAAGGTGAAAACGTTAACAGTTAAAGGCTTTCTTGTGTGTCACCATTTGCTAGAAAACTTTTTAACATTTAGGAGCCTGTTCAGGATTTTCTTCTCTCTTTTTTTGGTAATATTTATTTTTTGGTGATATTTTTCTCTTCAATATAACAAACTCCTGAATATCCCAGCTGTGACTGGTGAGCCGAAGCTGTACTCTAGACATCTCTATCAATTTTATTTCCCCTGTGAATTATAATACCTCCTGATTTCAAATCTTACTTACTAGTTTACATGTTACAAGGGGCATTTTACATTTTACCAAGGACTCATTTTGTCATAGCATCTGAACATTGTTCATATTGTGAGCTGCCCACGGGCACGAGCCCCCTGACTGTCTGCCTTCCCTGTGACTTTGTAGGTTGGTGGGAATAGAACCTGGGCTCACACTCAGGGGTTGCTGGAGGGTGGCAGGACCGCACATGTGGGCCATGTGGGTCTGTGTAGGGCATCCAACTATAGAGGCCTGGGGAAAATGAGTGTTCGAGGCCAGGCTGGATGGGGGTCCAGGCAACGTGGTCCAACAAGGTACTTTTGCCTATGACAGGGAGGTTGAAACTAGATGATCTCTGAGGTTCCCTCCATACCATTCAATTCTATCATTCTATGATACTAAATTTAACTTCAACTTACCTGCTCAGCAAGGTAGGTACATTTGTAAAGCCGTTGCCACTATTCTTTCACTGAAATATACTACTATGTAATTATTTGTTTAAAAAGTAACACAACAAAACCCCCACAAACCACTACATGTTTCAGAAGAGAGATTTTTTTCTTCCTTGCATTTTCTAGTTATCTGACTCCGAGGAACACTGTTGTAATACTACAGCAAAACATTCCTCATTAAAGTACAGCAGACTGGGGTTATCAGCATATGAAATACTTATCCTCCATGATGGAATTTGCTATATTTGATTTGTACTCAAAGACAATTTTTGAGCTTTAACCAAAATACTTTCAGACATATGAATCTTGGCAGAAGATTGGAAGTGGGAGAGGGATTTGTGTGTTCGGTAAATCTTACCTAATATATATATATATATTAGGCATATATATACCCCACACACACTAACGAAGGTGAAGTTTACAGATCAAAGCAGCATCTTCTGTTAGGTTGACAGAGGTCAGTGTAAGAAGGCAAGATGCTGAAACTTCAGATGAAAATTTTCAAGAGTAACTTAGGTATGTAGGAGTCTGAATAAGGTACTTTTGGGAACTTTTACCTTTTGACCCTTTGTGATATCAAATGCATTTATGCTTTTCTAAAATAAAGGGAGGAAAGCTGCTGCTAGCACGATTTATGTGGAACTGAAAGTGTCTCTGTGGTACATCTCCAGTGAAACCTAATAAGGAGAAATCAAAAAATACCTAATCTCCTGTATTTGCTTTACTCTGAAGTGCTGAAGTTTTAGTTATCCTCATCATAATTCTACAGCAAGAACAAAAGTGCACTGTTGTACAGCTATCCAGATATTCCAAAACTGAAGGTATAATCCTATGAAAAGGAAGAGATACAAATTTCTACCTTTCTTATGCTGTTCATCTCAGTGCTGTGTAAACATCCAAGCCTATTATACTGACATCAAGGGTCGATATTTCCAGAAGTGGTGAATAATTTGAAGTACTCTGAATTGTTCTGTAATTCCTGTGTTTGATTAAAGTGATAGCGATTTCCTAATAGACAGTGTCTTTGAAATAAATATTGTCAAATAAGCAAAGCTTTTAACTATTTTTAAATACCAGTGGTCAAAACATCTTTCTTTCGCAAAGTCAAGTGAACTAGATGACCTTTGGAAGTCCCTTCCAACCCTATGATTCTGTGCAGAATTTCACAAGCATGCATTCTATTTGAGAAGGGATGTCCTCTTACTGTTACAGCACTTCTATGGTTAGAAGAGTTAGACAGTTACCATCATACCTAACATTGACAATCTGGGGATCTGCCCTTTGACATCGAGCGCAGAAGTAAGTCATTCTGTTATTCTCTCCCAAACGACACACAGTGATCTTCCCATTGCACTGACCACAGGTTGGGCGCCTGTATACTTTGTAGTGTTTGTAGAGCGCAGAACCAGTTTTGCGGCACTGAAACACAACATGTTTGAAACCCACGTTACACACCCAGTGTAAATTTTATGTCCTACAGTTCAATTGAAGCTAAAATAAAAAACTCTACATAAACTTGATGGCTACATAACTATACTTAAGGCACACTCGTAAGGACTACCATCTGTATTTTGTATTCTTTTACGAAAAGAAAGGACATTGAATCAAATATAACAGTGCCTGGAATTATCCACATAATGGAATAGAAGATAGAAGAAAAACACCCCCAAACACCCCACACACATTATTAGAGTACAAGCAAATACATACTAGGACCTCCTGTACATACTTCAATAAGGAAGTCATAAGGGTACGAGAGTAGGCTGTCCCCATGTCTCAAAAGACATAAGGGCCAAAACCCAAATAGAACTCAACCTAGCTGAAAAAGATATTTCTATTATATAGAAATAATGTTTCTATAACAATCTTAACACAAAATGAGGTCTATGGAGAATATTCATCCTTCATTGGATGTTTGAGGTAATACAGTGACAAAGGTTGAGGAAAAGTTTGAGGTACTTAAAGCCTTCTTTGTCTCTGTGTGAGTAGAAGGACTAGTTGTTCCCTAAGTACCCAGCCACTTGCACGGGGAGGCAGAGATGGGGAGCAGAATGAAGGCTACATTAATTACTCCAGAGGAGACTGTGACCTGCTACATTACTTGGATATAAACAAGTTTATGTGGCCAGATGCATTAAACCCAAGAGTCCTGAAAGAGCTAGTGGATGTGCTCAGTAAACCATTGTCCACCAACTAAACAGCAGTCCTGGCTATCTGGGGAGGTCCTAGCAGATTGGGGATTAGCAAATCATAGAATCATTACACTTGGAAAAGATTCTAAGATCAACAAGTCCAACCTTTAACCCAGTGCCACCACTTTCACTAAGCCATGTTTCAAAGTGCCAGATTGACACAGTTTTTGAGCACATCCAGGGACAATGACTCCACCACTTCCCTGGGCACCCCTTTCCAATACTTGACCACATTTTCAGTGAAGAAATTTTTCCAAATGTGATGACCACCTACAATAAAAGTCAGAAGGAGCATCTGGGGAACTACAGACCTGTTAGCTTGACCTTGGAAGGCTATGAAGCAAATCATCCTGAATGCCATACCTATAGATACACATAGATCCTTAGAGGTCACTGTGTGCAATTGTCTGCTCGAGCAAGATCACAGAACCTAATACAGGTTACACAGGAATGCATCCAAATGGGTCTTAGAAGTCTTCAGAGAAGTAGACTCCACAACCTCCTTGGGCAGCCCATTCCAATGCTCTGTAACTCTTAAAGGTTTTCCTCATATTGAGGCAGAACTACGTGTGCTCCAACTTACACACATTTTAAACCATTTATAGGATAACCAGAGGTGATCAAGCCCAATCAGCCTGGATTCATGAAAAGCAGGTCCTGCTTGACAAACCTTCTATGACAAGGTGCCCTATCTAGTTGAATTCAGCTGGACTTGGCACCTGGAGTGTTCTTAAAAGAGATGATGGCTTCCAATCAATGCAGCATATAAAAGAAATCCCCAAAGAACCCAAACAAAACACAAAACCAGCCAACACTTTTCCTTACCCCAAAAAGAATCAAAAACCACACCCCAGAGCCAGCTCAGATGCTACAGAGTAAACTCTTCAACATTCCCCAAACATAAAAAAACTAAGCATTGCAGAACATTCTAGAGATTCTTTAGGAGTCAGGTAGCACCCAGTGAAGTTACTAAGCTTCATTTTAGCACTGGCCATGCCAGACAAGTTGGTTCACAAAAAGTCAGTTGGCATTATAGTGAGCTTCGCAGATCCTGGCAGAAATTTGTATTAAGTACAGTACAGGCACAAGGAGTACAGTGACCCAAAGAGCCTGTAGAGGCATGACAAGCAGACACGGTTTTTCAGACAATGCACATGGAGTCAGCGTAGGCAGACCCCAGCCAGAACTGGCAAAAAAAAAACCCAAATAAAAAAAGCACAGAAATGTCTAGGAGAGATGCAGACAACCCTGCAAAGCTACATGAGTTTCTGCACTGCAATTGCAGTTCCTTGGGCACAGTTCAAAAGGTACTACAGCTGACCCAGTCCAGCTCTGGCAGACTTCTATAGCTCCAGCTCCATAATGCTTGAAAGCCCTTGGAGCTCTCCCAAAATAAAGGTGTCTTTAAGCACACCATATTTGCCTCTGCAGTGCTCTTGTTCACCAGCCTCATTGAGTGTACTGCCTGCAATTTAGCAAGTCAATCAGAGGGAAATACTAATATATGTTTGCATGAAAATTCACAAGCTGTTTGCTTTCTTCTCATGGTTTTCAGTTAGTTTTGTATTAGTTTCCTCCCATTCAGTTATTTAGAAAAAGAAACAAAAGCAACAGCTTCTTACATAAGCAAGATTCCTCATCTTTGTACCTGGTAAGGTGTTACTACAAATGATAGTGTGATTACTGCAAACATTCTAGAATAGTCTATTTTTATTACATTTTTATCTTAAAGAGACTTAGGGGGAAGAGAACACAGGGATAGCTCTCCTTAACAATCAAGAATAGACTAGCAGTGGTTTTTAAATGGCCAAACTGAGCTACGCAAACTTTAACTTGTTTATTATCAGTCTAAAAGCCCATGAAATATTTAAATTTCCTTCTGTTACAGTTGTAGCAGAACTGGATGCTATCTCTTCCTTGGCAGACCTCACTGTGAAGTCTGAAGAACAAAATGGTTTTATTAGCTAACAGACTAGACTACTTTTGAATGGGCTGGGGGAAATCGGACATTTAAGCAGATGATTAAACATATTACAGTTTTAGCCTTTATGTTTGGAAGACAGTATTGGAAAAGTTAAGTGCTCTTCTCCTAGCCTCCCAAAGAAATCATTTTAGCAGCACTAACTCCTTGCCTTTCATGAATACCAAGAGAAGCAGCTAAGAATTCCACTGCTGCTGTTCATTTCTCTGCATGCAGCTTCAAGAAGAAAAACATACAGAAATTAGGTGCAATTTTCATTTTGGAAAATTAAAGAGCAATGAGGAATTACAGAATTTACAGAGGAAGAAAAGAAATCCTGCTGAAGTTGTGGCTGAAATTTCACTTTTTTTTGGTGGTTTTCCTAGTTAGGGGAACAATAAATTGTTCTAAGTTAGAATCTATGTAGTCAAATACATATACTTGCTGCTTCAAATTTCATAAAGGAAGCCACATGAATTACATCTTGATGCCTCTTTGGGGCAATCCCTAGTTTCCAGTTTGAAGAGTGGCCTTTGTGTCATCTCACATGTAAGTGCATCAGTTGCGATGCATTCAAAGGGATAGTACACCAGCATCTATCACACTTTTTCACTGCAGCTGGGTTAAGCTGTGCACACTCTTACTGTCTAGTCTCCCACCTCTCAGTCATCTGACAAATCACAGTAACGAGCCCACGGTCCAACATTCACATCTATGGAAACCCTTGTACTGCTGCCTCTAATTATTGTTTTCACTGGATTATCACATGCAGCTAACATTCTTGTGTCAAGTTTTGGATGTTTCGCAGAAATATGCTAATACCTTATAAAAAAGCAGTGTAAAATCACGTGTCATTTTCACCAAGTGCCTTATATGTGCATCTGTCAGCTGGCAAACCTATAAGACAAACAAGAATAATTTGTAGAATATTAAGGTGCTAAGGGACAACAGCAGAAAGAACAGCATGTTGAATATGTTCATTACTTCCTGTTGCAGTAACTAGAATCATTAGGGAACGGGATTTGGAAAGATCTAGTCCAATCCCCCGCCACAGCAGGATCACCTAAAACAAGTCACACCGGAAAACATCCAGGTGGGTGTTGAACTTCTCCAGAGAAGGAGACTCCACACCCCCCCCAAGGCAGCCTGTTCCAATGCTCTGTTGCCCTCACTGTAAAGAAGTTCCTTCTGATATTTATATGGAACCTCCTGTGTTCCAGCTTGCACCCATTGCCCCTTGTCCTATCACTAGATGACTTTGAGACTAGCCTAATTCCACCCTCCTCCTGACACCCACCCCTCACATATTTATAGACGTTAAGGAGGTAACCTCTCAACCTCCTCTTCTCCAAGATCAAGAGACCCAGCTCCCTCAGCCTTTCCTCATAAGGAAGGCGTTCTACTTCCTTTATCATCTTCAATGCTCTACGCTGGACATCCTCCAGCAGCTCTGTGTCCTTGAACTGAGGGGCCTGGAACTGGACACAATACCCCAGACAAGGTCTCACTAATACCAGTATCACAGTAATGATGAGGCTGGAAAAGACCTTAAAGATCATCCAGTCCAACCTACAACCAACCAAGTAAACCTAACATCTGTATCATGCTACTCAGCACTTCATCCAGACTAACCTTGAACACCTCCAGAGATGGCAACTCAACCACTTCCATGGGCAGCCCATTCCAAAATCAGATCACTCTTTCAGTGAAAAACCTTTTCCTAATGTCAAGTCTACACCTCCCCCAATGGAGCTTAAGGCTATGACCCCTTGTCCTATGTCCAGTGTCCAGGGAGAAAAGACTGACCCCTGCCTGACCATAACCACCTTTTAGGTAGTTATAGACAGCGATAAGGTCACCCCTGAGCCTCCTCTTTTCCAGGCTAAACAGACCCAAACTCAGTTCATGAATGCAAAACAATGTACCTTGCCACATCTACATAAAAGACAAAATAAAAATATCAGTTATCTTCCTCTGTAACAACCCCAACATTCTTGATCACAAGAGTCAACAACCCATAGTTGCCTCTTAATTTTCTCATGGTTTATAATACGACTTGTCTATCATGAGAGGATCTATCTTGGGAGATTTTCAGGAATAAACCTTAAGCACAAGGCATCACAATCAGAGAGAGGTATAACCTAAATATTAAATCACACTTTTCTGTCAACTGCCTTTTCAGAAATACTATATTAAAAAAAACCCTTTAAGTTACTATCTTCATCATCTTTCCTTTACATTCTACATAATCTCAATCTATTTTGCAAACAGCAGACTTCTCTACCAAAATTTGAAGATGCATCCATGAGACCTTAACCAAAAAAGAATGGCAAACAATGGTAGAAAATTAAATGATGGCAGCTAGCAGAAAGGAAACTGGAAGAAGCAATTGCAAAAAATAATCAACTCATCCACAAACTATTTTGGGTAGTGCCTGAACAAGAAAAACCTGAGTATTCTTAACTTTCTTTTATTTGTAGGTTGACAATTTAATGATGTCTGTTATTTGTAGGTTGACAATTTAAACAGGATGTCAAAGTCAGGATTTGATTTCAAGCGATAAGAAAGAAGGTTCAGCACCATAATATGTGTCTGTTCTGGGTATCAGGAGTAGCACAAAACAGAAGAAATGGTATGGTAAGTATCTCCAGTTGTAATAAAAAAATAATTTAGTGCCTCAGAATAATTAAGAAATAACAGGAGATAAAACAATGGTAACATGATGACAACATGTCATTTAAACTGTATTAACAGTCTTTAACAGTTTGGTGTCACAAAAAAACAACCTTGAGACATTTCACCCACCTTAACTGCTGGATGTAGACCACTGTCAAATAGTGCTTCATTTTTTATGATATTTCCTACTCCAGGTAATACTGCTTGATCCAGTAGCACATCACACAACATGCGTTTTTTCTGCTGCTTGATCTCACTTTCTGCTCTTGAGAAGCTAAACTTTGGGGAACAGACATCCAAGCTTTCCATCATTCTCACTTTCTGTTCACTCTCGGCTGCATTTCTGGAAGAGAAAAATATGTTTTTATTTTAATAATACAGCAGTAAAAAAAAACTCTAATAGAACATTAGGTGCAGATTAACAGAAACCATGAAAATACCAGCAACAAGAAGCAGCACAGAAACTACATTAACCACCCCTCCCCAGAAAAGATTGATGACACATGCATGGAACAAGCATCTGTTCCACCAGCATACCCTCATGTTGTTCATATAGTTTGAAAAATAATTGCATATCCTTGTTTTACAAAATACTTCCAGCAGGGAAGGTCCATGTGTTCAGACTATCAGACATAGCTAACTGCAGTCAGTCCAATAGGTACAATGTGACAATAAAAGACATTTTCTTAAACCTCGCTTTTATTAACTTAAGTATAATAATTGAAAATAAACACAGTACAAGTAGTCTCAGGCTTACATAAGCTTTTATGGTTTGTAATATTAAGTATACATATATATGTTACTTGAATTTGCATGCTCCTTTTCACACAAGTGCCTCAAATGCTTTAAAATTAAACTCACTTTATATTTTTATTAGCAATGAAAAGTACGGTGCTGATGGTCAAAAGCACCCACTTAATATAAATCAGAATGACACAAATTTCCTTCCAAAAAGAAAACAAAACTAAAACACAGCATTGGGAGCATAATTTAAAACCAATAATTATCAGACAGATGGAAGTGAGATGTTCATGGAAATTGAGGGAGCAATGGGGTTCAGCACTCAGATCTAAGAATGGAATTAAATCAAACCTTCATTCCCAGTCTTGACACTATCTAATGAGACCATTACGTGACAGCAGCTCTGTGTCCTTGAACTGAGGGGCCCAGATTTTGATTTTTTTATTTTGTAAACACTGATACAAAAGTAACAAAACTAAATGACCACAGCAATCAACATGATGTATTCAAAAAAAATCTGTTTCATTGTGTTTTTGACAGCTTTCATCCAAGTACTTAGTTTGTATGTGATTTTTTCACTATGTTGTTTAGGCAACATTATAAAAGAAACAAGTCAAGCGGTGTTTAATTTCATTAGTTTTTGCTTTACCTGTATTCAAATGTCACCTCAAAAAAACAAACAGTATCTTCTGCAAGCTGTATCTCCAAAACTGGTAGTGCTCCATTTCTGTCTTTGCCTCCGTCAGGATTAATGCACATGGAACCATTCATACCAAAGTGAATCCTCAGAGAGAAACAGAGTTCTTGTGGATATTTTATCTTCACAATGTTTCCAAGCATTACACTGGCCTATTTCTTGATATTAGGAACTATTTTTACCCAAGTCATTATGTGTGCACACTAATTATAGTAAGTAGGAGTAACACAGCAACTACTTGCTTACAAAGTGCTCAGTTCCAGAGAAGAGCCCTCCCCAAATCAAAACAACCACAAAACACAGTTTTCCAGTGGTCTTCACAAGTCCTTACACAGAAATCAAACCTAATCATTAGGTAACACTCTTTTCTGCTATGTAACACTTAGAATTGTTACATTTGGTACTGGGGTCTTCCAACATATGTTCTTAAAGTCCTCAGGTGTACTGAATGAATTAAGGCTACATTACCAACTTTGTACCAACTTTTTTTTCAGGTATGAAAGGCAAGATTTCAGTCCCTGTATTGCCAACACTGGTACTACATCAAAGTTACTACCAGTAACTCCACAAAGTAATTAATATCTGACATATGTTGTTTTCTGGGATTTTCTGCCTATGAGCAAAGTAAATTCTGCAGGTCAATTAAAAATCAATAATAGCAAAGGAATGGAAGAGGCTCTTTCAAATGTTCCTTTTACAGATCATTAATGCTTTAAGAGGTCTTACAATTCACAGTGTAGTCTACTTGGACCTAGCACCCCTGAGCAAAAGTGAATTCTGGCTATGGTTTTTATTACAAATTCATTCTATGATTCTGTTGTTACAAATTTATGTGATACACTGAAGTCCTAAAAATAACCCATAAACTAGACGGAGTATAGTACTTCCATTCACTGTGTACCTGAAGAGGTTGTTTACTTTGCAGGTACAGTAAATTTAACAGTTTTGATGTCCTCAAATATGGCAAAACAGAAATCTTTTTATTTTAAATAAAAATAGAATAAGTAAATAAACCTGGGGTCTGTTTCTGATAGCTTAAAATGTTTTTATTGCTTTAAAGTAAAAGGTGAAGTTTTAAAATTATTCAGTGCTACACAATATTGTAAGGATCTGCTTTAATATAAAACATTTTCCCCCACAAAATTAAATATTAGCAGCAACACAGTCAAACTATTATTTAAAGATGTAAAATCTCTGGCAACCCACAGTAACAAGTTCTAAGGGCAAGGATGCAGTTCCCAGTCAACACAGTGAATGTCTTTCTTTTAATGAACTGGAATAAGTACTCTTTCCTAAGAATATTTTTGTCTGTTTTCAGTTATGCCAAAAACATACATGCAATAACAATTTTCAGAAACTTTTGCAAATCACTTATTACTCCAAATTTACATCATTAACACAGGATGGAAATTAAACCCAGGACAACCTCTCTCATACAACTGTATCATTTCCATGGCAAAACTGTAAGTCCACAGAAGTCTCTCCTATACAACTTACAAGTATGAGAGAATTCTTTTAATTTCCACTGATTATTTAAGTTACTTGTATGGCAAAATTTTTAAAAAAATTAAATCCCCAGATTTTAAAAAAAAGCCCTTGACTGTCTTCAGTGGCTTTGATGTCCTGGTTTAAATGGACATTGAAAGTAGAAGCACTGTTTTCTTCAAAAGGTATCATTGCTCATTTACATTCCTAAAAATAAGCTTCTGCTGCCCACCATGGACTGCAAATATACTGAACTGAACTTCATTCGCTAATTGCTATCCACAGCATGGCAACACTTCAGAAGTATCCTTCTCATTTGCAAGTCAGGCAAGCAGAAGCAAAGCTGTATAAAATAATTTCATGGCCAGGTTATCTTCTCCCACCAGGCAGTCATTCCCCACTTCAGAAAATCTAGGAGCATAAAATCAGTTAATTACCCTTCATGGCCTAGTCTTTTACAAGACATGTCTCACTAACATTATTCCAGCATGACTACGTTTTTTACAGGTCATCTTAGCTGATTTTGTTGAGAAATCCATGTGTCTGTAACCTTGCTCCTGACAAGGAGTCCTGCATTTGAGAGTTACCTTTAATAATGGAATCATATATCTTCTGAAGTAATATTCTTTATTTTCTCTCTTAATAACTATCCTGGCAGTCAATCTTAGACTGCTGTAAGATGCACTTTCTGAAGGCTTCTTCTACCTCCCATCACCATCTTTAAGATGCACAACACACATTCTTCAAACAAGAAGATAAAGATATTCATTATTAATAACTTATGTCTTCTGTGTAGAGGAGACCTTTTCTGTACATAACTTCAACAATGTTTCAAATCAAATTAGGGATTCCTTAAATACAGCTCCTAGAGTTATAGAAATTGATGAATTGATCAAACTTTTAAGTTTATTATCAAATGCTAACAGAAGTCTGCCTCCATTAAGGGAAATAAGTTATTGCATTGCCTAGAAATCTCAGGGCAAAAGGACCTCATTTTTCATACTATAACTTGTCCGTATTTTGGTTTTGAAGATAAACCTTGGTGACTAGTACAAAATGTCCAAGGTGCTAGAGCCTGTGATAAAATCCTACACATGCCAACAAACTTGTAATAAACTCTGTAAAGTATGAACAACCTGGCAGTTGTACCCTTTGTCCCTAGACAGGGACTTGCTAGGAAGTTAAGAGTTACAAACCATTCCCATGCAAAGTTTTGAACTACACTTTCAAATGAAGGAATATTGTTTGAAGAAAGAAAGGAAGATAGCATAAATATAAATAAAATAAATAATATATAATGTATAATAAAAATTATAAATAAAAGAGTAACTTAAGTTTGGCAATTTTTTCCACATAAGTTTACTACTGGAGTAATTGAATCGCTAAGTACAGAATTTCAGTGTACAATTCTTAATGGATGCTAAAAAGAAATTGCAAGTATAGTTTGTAGTAGAAGGCATTAAAGTAACTAACTGCATGCAATTCTCTGAGTTTTTTCCCTAGAAGATGCAATCTCCTGTTTGAAACAAAGCATTTTGAGGAATAACTGTCCTTTTCTGATACATTTAAATGGAATCTTAGAATAAAGCAATAAAGCAGCTGAAATTTTAAGTGTCTACACCCAGAATTCCAGCCTGCAGAGAGGCTAAGATTTTCTGTAATATTAACTTTCAGATCTGAAACTCATATTAGCAAGAACAAGATTACGCCATCCCTTCCCAATTCTTACATTGTGAACTCATAGAAAACCTTCTCAACTCTTACCTCAAAGCTTTCTCACCAAAATACATGAAAAGCTCCTTTCCCAATGTCTCCACACCCCTGTAAACATGTCCAACAATGGAATCACCACCAGAGGTTCTCTCCTCACTTGCAGCAGCCTGAAAACAAGTACATACACAAATATTTAAACAGAATTTACACTACTTTGACTCTACACGTTCAGCAAGTCACTGTATGAATTAATATTCCCACTTGGAAAATATTAAACCTTTTCTCCTTAAGTAGCTCTATCAAAACCAATGAGACGATTAACCCAGGAAGCAGACAGGCACTACTGCTAATGCTACTATAACTTAGCTCATTCTTTTCCAAATTGAAACAATACATCATCTTTATCAGGGTTATTTTATGCTTTTTCCTATATCATTAATTCAGAATAAGAGTTTCAGGTTGAGGGAAACTAAATAGGTATCATTTGAATATTAAATACTTGTCAGAGTATAAATTCAACCATTTGCAGACTTAGTTGCTTCTCCAAATGCCTCTTGCTGGAGTTTCTATCCAAGCTAAAACCATGCTCTCAGTGTTTCACATTGATCACTGTGTATCACAGAAAGGCCTCCAGTGAGCCCACAGAGATATTTCTGTTCCTAGTAGCTGTAAGTATAATCTCAGACAATGCTGAACAGCAGAAGGGACACAGAGAATAAGAAAAAAATAATTGTGTGATTGAATCAATAATATTTTCTAGTTTAGTGTACGAAACTCCACTGAAATATCTCCACTGAAGGGACTCCTATATGTTAACTGCAGGTTAAACATCTAACCAAAGCAAGACAGATGTAGATCAGGAAGCCTAGGACTTTGTCCAGTCAACTTCAGGGTAGCTCCAGAGAGACTGTCATCTCTTGGAGCATCTTTCTAGGGCTTCTTCATGATGGAGAAATTTTCCTAATCATAAATTTTACCTACTGTTACATGCTACCTTTCATGCTACCATGCACCAGTTTTATCACCTTCCCCTTTGTTTCAGGCTGTTCATTATATCAAGGACTCTAGTAAACTAGCACCTTTTTCCTGCTTGAGAGTCTAGACCTGGACACAAGTAACACAGATGCAGCCTTGCAAGTGCTGAACAGAAGGCAAGAATCACTTTTCTTATCCAGCTGGCTACACCGTTCTTAGCACAGTGCTGACCGCTTACTTCCTCCGAAGAACACACTAGTGACTTGGACATTCTCTTGGACCCTAGCTCTTTTTTTCTGTGCGTACTCTCACTAGCAACCAAATCTGTGCCAGTGCACTGACATTCTTCTACTCCAAGTGCAGGATTCCACAAGTCCTGCAATAGCTGAACTTGGGTTTCTGCCATCCCATTTTTCTCAGCCTGACAAGTCCCCCTAACAAGGAACCAAGGTCCCCACAACCTAATGAAATCTACAAGCAGTATATTCACTGACATCAGAGCCCTGGCTGCAAGGCACAGATATATTTACCCATGCGTCAGTCATAACAACAAATTGCAATGCAGATACATGTGAAAGCAAATCCAGCAAACAAGCAAGGCTTCAGCTCGTTAGTGACATTCTAAAGATACTCTTTATCTAATTTTCCACTGTATTATTACCTTGAAATGATACACACTTAGATTGTTTTACAGTTATGATTCTGTCAGGTAGAAAAATTAAGATCAACATAATTTACTTAGCCAATTATCAAAATATCAAGAAAGAAAAATTTTACTCTCATATGAACAGCTCATCACTTCCAAGAACTAAAGCAAGTTGGTGTGCAAAAAGGCTTTTTCTAGTTTTAAGCTACTCATGCAAGTTTAAACTAAACCAGAAGTGACTGAGGTAAAAAAATCAAGGTCTTTTTTCAAAATATTTTAAGCTAAATTAATTCTTCCTTTAGTATCAGGTGAGCCCTTTAAATCATCATACAACCAATTATTTTTACCAGTGTAGTGTTCAGCAGCAGCCAAGGCTTTGGCCATGCATAGCAGTCATTGTGAAATTTAAAAGGCCCAGAACCCTCGTGATGGTCATTTACCAATGAATAAAGCCTGCCCTTCGGTAGCTTTTATCATACAGTATTACAAACATCAATATATCTGAGGGAATGAATTGTCTTTTTTTTAACCACCAGAGCATAAATTCTTCTTTGAAAACACTTCGTTCTGAAAGCAATAGGCAGATCTGCTGGCTTCTCTCAGACAAACATGTCCTGAACCACATTCTTCTTTAAATTGTTCTTTTAAGTATTACTTTACTAAGACTCCTACACTGTCTTTTATGAAGTGAAGTGCAGAAAAAATCCCCAACTTTCTGTCTTGAGGCATCCAATACACTTGCTTGAGTCACAAGAAGTGCACAGCTGAGCAGAGCCACACATGAAAAGATAGCCCCAACCACCAAAAACACAGGACCTCACAGCCTATCAGCCAGGCTTGCTCACTGACATCCCAACCCCTCCTTCTGCCGTAAGGTCTCATGAGCCCCAGCAGAGTTAATACTGGTGCCCACAGAAAAGAGAACTGAAAGGGTAATCGGACACTGCAACCGGCTATCCAGGGAGGTGGTTGAGCCACCACTGTAGGATGTGTTCAGATTGTTTACATGTGGTGCTTACAGATTTGGTATAGTGGTGAACTTGGTAGAGCAGGGTTAGTGGTTGGACTTGATCTCGAGTCTTTTCCAACCTGAGCAATTCTATGCGTCTGTGAAACTAGCAGAGAAATTACACACTCTGCACACTGAAAAGCAGGCACCACACTTCATGTATTTAACATTTGATCTAATTTGGTCTTTTTTAGGTTATAGAATTGAAAGCTCATTTTCTGTAGGCCAACATGTACTTTTAGTCATCATGTTTTGTCCATGCTTGTGAGATTATGAAAGAAAATTAGGAACCACTAGCGTCATTTTCCTGGCACTGTAGATTTCCTGAAGCCAAGTGATATTTGAAAGGTTAAAATCACAGAATCATTAGGGTTCAAAAACATCTGTAAAGTCATCAAGTTTCACTGTCAGCCAAATATCACCATGCCCAGTAAACTAAATTACATCTCCGCTTGTTTGAACCCCTCACAGGATGGTGACTCCAGCACTTCCCCTCACAGCCTCTTCCAGTGCTTGAGCATTCCTTCGGTAAACACATTTCTCCCAAGTAACCAGTTTATCTCACTCATCCTAAATGAACACGAGTGAGTCATCCTAAAAGCTTTCCCTCAACACTTCCAAAACCCTCCATGTTTCTACAGCTGCAGCACATATTTTCTCAGGCTTGTTTACTACAAGATAACAAGAATAATTTAAAATGTATAAGATAAAATAGGAACCGCGGGCACCATCCACCCACCCCGCCAACTAGCGGCACTCGGGCTGGGGCCCATCGGCCCGCCTGGCCCCTCACCGCGGCTGCCGAGGCGCTGCCCCGGGCGCTCCGCACCACTTGACCCCGCCGCACCAGCGCCCGCAGCCGCTCTGCATACAGGGCACAGCACGGGCCCTCCACCATGGCCTCTCCGTTCCGCTTTGCTCGCCACTTCCCTTCCAATCTCCCGCGCCGTGGCTGGCTCCGCCCCCACACGGAGAGTGAAGAGAAGGGATAGCGGGGAGGGATAGGGTAGAGGCGGGCGCCGGCCTGGAGGAAGCCAAAAGCGGCCCGGCCGAAACCGCCCCCAGACGGCCGGAACCACCTCCTGTTTGTTTTCCAGCCGCGGCTGGGAGCTGTCAGATCGTGCGATGACTGCCTCACTGCGGAGGGGAGTGTGAATCACAAGTTTGTTTAGTGAGACCCTGGGAAAACACGGTACTTAAGTGAGAACTTGTGAAATACCTCGTTAGCTGTACAAGACCTCCTGGTACGGCCTGAAACACTCCCGCAAGTTTTTCTTCGTTTCAGACTTACTGCACAACTGGAAGTTAAATGTACACATGTAAGTTCGTGTCAGCCTTTACAAAGTCAGTATTTATCGGATTTCTGAAGTCAGTGTGCACACTGAAAATGCTCCTTTTCCTACTACTGTGCTTTGAACGCATAGTCCCTCCCTGGAGGTGTTCAAGGCCAGGTTGGATGGAATCTTGAGCAGCCAAGTCTAGTGGAAGGTGTTCCTGCCCATAGCAGGGGGGTTAGAACTAGTTGATCTTTAAGGTCCCTTCCAACCCAGACTATTCTGTGATTTTGTGATACATTTGAAGTAAGAATGGGTGTGATAAACTCTACCAGCTTTACGGAAATTGAGGGAACTTGCACTTGAAGGCAGAACATGAGACACCAGTTCCTAATATCCACATGTAAACCTTCCATATCCAGCCTTTTATCTGGGTTCAACAAAAATGTGTCTTCCTAAGTAGAATTTCTTCTTTTTTTTCCCTGAAAGCAAGTGACTACATGAAGTCAAAGGAGATATGTTTCCTGAAGAAGTTAATTCAGATGTGCTATCAGTGTTAATGTGTGTTGACTTTAATTTCTTTTTTATTAAATTCTTTTTTAATTTTTCAGAGTGAGGTTTTCACTATGATCATTTTAATTAAAGCAAGAAGGAGATTGTTAGCAAGAGAATCACTCTCGATAGTCAGAGAGCAGAAATCATCTATGTTCCAAAATGGTACGTGAAATTCAAACTGCTTTTCTTCTTCCTTTCAGTCCTTCCCTGCTGTTCTTCCAAAGCAGGCAGAAACTGGTTTATAGATGGAATTTCTGTATTTGTATGTACTAAGCACTTGTAAGGTACAGACAATAAACAATTTCTCTTATGTGGCTATCAAATAGAAGGTTTTTCATGAAAAGGAAATTTGCAATTGGATGTTTTTTAGTAGATGTTTTGTGCAGTGTGTTACAGCAGGTCAGGCTTCCAGTTCCATATGTAATTCTGTAGGTGCATCAGAAGCTGCAACTCTAACCATTTATTAAAGGTCTTTGACCCTTTTTCCACTCACATGAACAATGAATTTTAACTAGAGGTTCAGCACTAACTCACTTTTAGATGCCCTTTTCTTCACTAAAGGTTGCCAACCCTCATTGGTGAACTTTATATTAAAAGTGTTTGCTGGTGGTCAACAAATAATCAAGAGATTATTCACTTTAAGAGCAGTGTTTTAAGAATACAGTTGCAATAGAGGGAAGGGAGCTGACAGCACTGTCCCGTCTGACAGTTTTATGATTTAAAAGAAATGCCTGATGTTGAGTTCTAAATCAGGATGGTTTTTGGCTAAAAGTACCTGATCACAGTATCTGAATGAAGAACAGTTGTTGGGAAAATCATTACTGATGCAAGTTTTTTCTAATGACATAGTGCAGCCACAAGAGAAGTACTGTTTTACAGCCTTGCATGTAGAACAATTTCTGCTGCTTTTGTAACAATAATTCCTTGAGTCAAGAAATCTCAGTTGCTGCCGTTCAGGTCTAACGCTGAGGTTCCTGGGCTAATTATTTTCTAAGAAGCAAGTTTTAAAAGGAGGCTGATGGATTGCTTACAAAAGAAAAACTTTTGTTAAATTTGTTTCAGGGTTCTTTATTAAAATATAACAATTACCTGCCAACTAAGGCAGGTAATTCCATATCTTATTTTCCTTTGAAAAATCTAATGTCCACAAGAAATAATCTCTCCCACAGGTAATTAAATGTGCAAATTTCAAAAACAAATAAGCAAGTAAATCTCATTTGAGTATGAGTCTAACATTGGACTATTTGTTTACTTCCTGATTGCTGTTACATGAGCAAAGTCATAGCATTCTACTCTCCTATGATAATTGGTAAAGCAAATAATGACAAGTCACCTGCAGTGAAAGGTAAAATCTATTTTTAAAAGAGAAATTGAGCAAATCTACATATGCTTATAAATTTGTCAGCTGTTATCGTAGCTGTGTGCACAGCTGCCTCTGTTATTTTTCCCAGTGGTGTTCTCAGGCACCATTTCTTGTCTTGTTTCTGCATTTGCAATATTTACATTCAGATAATGGCACACCATACAACATTGTGCTCAGAACAGTATGCTTGTATTTTTTGCTGATCTGTCTGGTACATTATTGCAGTTCTGATCTTGTTAGAAAAAAACCACTACATCTCTTTCAAATTAGGTTTCCCAAGAATATAAAAGCTATACTACTTTAAAATTTTGTTTAAAATTCCGCTTTCCAGAACTTATGCAGAAGCCCAAAAATTCCTTCCTCATTGTAGTAGTTCATGTCGCAAGACATTTGGTATAAAATCAATGTTGTTAATTTGCAAGAGTAGAGCTACCAACATGCAGTTGTTCAAATACTTTGTTTTGTGCACATTTTCTCCCTCAAATTTATGTGTTAGTCTTAGAGCATTGGTGTGCAAGTACATAACGTGTTTGCAATTAACGAAGCTATGAAAAAAGATGTTGACCAATATATGGTAAATATATGGCAAATATAGAATAATTTAAATGGAGTATCATTTTAGACCAATTAATAATCAAAGATACATTTATCTGAAGGGAACATGAGAGAACAAAAATGTGCAGAATACAAGCGCACCCTGTTCTGATCCAACAGTCTGAAGAGCAGTTATCATTGGGATTCTCCCTAAGGCATAGGTTTTTTTCTTCTCACTGGTTGAAGTATACAGAGAACTACAAAAACAGTCCTATTATGGTGACAAAATCTTGGGCAAAAATTAATAAGGAGTGGGCAATTGATCTGTTTCATGGTTGAATGGAGAGTTAGTGTGAACAGTTAAGCACACTCAGAATTGCTTCTCATGTAATCCTAACAAAATCCTTCCTAAACCTTGTAAAAACATTCCCAAATCCTTCTAAATTAAGTCTGTTGATGCAATTAATCCAAACGGTTGCAATATTCAAGGAATGTGCTGTAGTTTTGAATTCCTCATCTGCCAGTGATTTCTGATGGTCATGCATGGTTGCCTAGTTGCATTACTTTTTGTTAGTTGTCTTAAATAATGCATTATGTGCTGAGATCCTTTCAGTATTGGAATGTTCTTACTTTACATTACAGAAAGCATAATATTGTAACTTTGATTTTTTCATCTGCAGTTACTGTAAAGATCTAGGAGTTTTTTTAGAAATTGTACTAAAGTATCAATATAAAATTATAAACTTAGTAATAGAACATTATAAGTTAATTTATGAACTGATTAGTTATAAACAAGTAACAGTTTTAGTACTGAAGTTTCTTGCGTTAATTTCACTGGTGCAGCCACAATAAAATGCTACAACCTGTGTAATATTCTCAATGAACATGGGGTGTATATGAAGAGGCTTCTAATAAATGGATTGGAAGTGAAATTTAACAGCTCCATCCAAATTTATGACAATTGAAAACTGGTCACAGGAAAGCATATTCCTGGGGTTCCAATTCATAAATAAAAAAGTAAATTTCTTATTTAATAGTTTAATACATTGCACATTGTGCTGCCGCAGCAGAACATAAATGGAGGATGCAAAACAAAACCCAACCTCAAAACCACTTAATTATATGTGCAATTATATTTTTTAAAACTACTACTAATGTTTTGATATTGTCACAATATTACCAGGTTTTCCCTGAGTAGTGATTAGTAGTATTGCAGATTCACTTGTCAGTGACTGCTAGGCTGTAAGGAAGTCTCTACTCTTTTAGAAAAAATAGGTTATCTCTGTATCAATTCTTGATTTTCCTAGAGATGAAAAAAATCTTTGAAAATCTTGGCTAACTTGACGTGTTTGTTTTCAGCAGTGTAATTCTGCCATTTTCAGTCAGAAATTAGATGCAGCTTGCTTTCACACACTGAAAATCATACTTCTTTCTTGGGAGACCTTTGTATTATAGCAATCTCTTGGCTTTTGTTGGGAGAAAAAAATCTTAAATCTGAATTTTTCATTTGTTCAGACCAAAGGGTTAAAATCCACAAGAGGTAATTAGACAGAAAAGGAGAGAGGCAAGCTATTCACACTCCCTAAATTCAATAATAATTGAGGTCCATCGACTATACTATATTTGTAAGGTAATGGAAACTGGACTCCCTATCTAATCAATGGCAAAAGGTAGGCACCTCACCACACAATGATTTAGACCTCATTAGATTTTTCTGTCCATTAGGCACCCTGGGAGTAATGCCAGTTCCTGTGATCAGATACCCTGCTGCGTGACTTCAAGCAGACATGTATTTTTCTTACACAGTGTAAGGGGAAAGTTATGTCTACAAATATGATTTGCTTGCATCCTGAGTTAGGTACTGTCAGGAAGTGCCGTGGAGTTGCCTAGATGCCTCACTGCACTCTGTTTTCGTAACAGTGAGCCACCTCCTTTATTAGACATCCAAGTGCTGTGGGGTTAATCATCAGATGAAATTAACCAATTATTTTAGTGCTAATGGGACAAAACAAAAGCAAAACAAAGAAGGTTCGAAAAAACACTTATAAATTGCAGGCAAAACCAAAACTAAGTTGATCTGGGGAAAACAAACGAGAGACCTTTAATTCACCAAAAAACATAACGGAGATATGTTCCTGCATAACTGTGGCAAATGGCAATATGCCTTCCCTCAAAGGAAAGAGATTTCCAGCAGTTCTTGCTCCTTGTGGAAACATGGTGTCTATTCAGCTCATGCGCATGTCCCTCATTGACAAAGAGCATTTTAAAGTCCACCTCTCTGTTCCATGTGCTTCCACACCAGTCCTCCATTTCCAGAGCACTGATTTCTATGGCCATGAACAAGGGGAAAGTTCTCTGTTTTAGCAAACAATGAAATTCAGACAGTCTTCCTTCCACTAATCCTTGAGGCACCACGCTGTCTCTTTATTCATCACATTCCTAGTGCAAGATATCTGCCACATTCAGCACCCAGCAACATATACTTTCTCCAAAACACAAGATGAAAACTGAAGTGAAGAGGAGGAACTGGAAACCTGAAACCAGAAGCTTCAGACTCCTGTTTGCAGGGTCACAAAAAACTCGGCTTGTAACTGCTAGTTGAAACATCACAAGTTGCCACAGCAACCTCCCAATGCCTCAGGCAAGAAATCTAAAATTTCTAAAATACAACAGCAAGCAAACTCATTTTTTCCCAAAAAAAAAAAAAAATTGTGATCGTGGCTGCTTCTTCAAGCTGCTGTAGCAATCTTTAGATGCCTGGGTAATCAGTGGAGCATCCACCCTCTGGGAAGTGGAGAGCAATCTACACTAGAGTTTCTAACTCCTGGGAAAGTATTCAGGAGTCCAGAACAGATCGTGTTCTGAACTGATGTTAACTCTGCCTGTCTCGCTAGAGTACTTTTACTTTGCATAACGTCCTGTCTTTCTTTTTAACTAGAGTAATGACTGCAGCCAAAGTCATTTGGATTAGCTTGGAATTATCAGACCTAATTTACAGCCTCGGACTGCTGAACATTACCACCTCAGACTTAATATTTTGTACTGTAACTATTGCTGAAAATGTATTGTGATCTTAGGCTGTGATCTTGCTGATAATTATGACAGGAGCTTTTGGGAGTATGAATTTTATTTTGGCTTCTTGGAAGTGAATCTTAATGGTGTAGTTATTAAATTACTTAATTAAGTATTCAGTATCCATCCACACCCATTTATTTTTATTTTTTTTATTGAAATGAAATGCTTTACTACTAGAGATATTCCTTCTCCTTTCTACATCAGAGTACCTAATAGCCCAGTAATAATGGCACTTGCTTTGGTGCCAGTAGATCAACAGTCCATATGCTGCTCCAAATCTGAGTGCTTTGAACCTAAGGGTATTGTTCCTTCTGTCACTGTTTTAAGCCAGCAGAAAAAAGACCTGTGGAGATCACAGCAGTATTCTTCTCACCATTTTTCTGTTCAAAGGTTAACCTTGTAAACATTAGAAGATACCATATCCTGGGGGCATAAAATTGGCTGCAGCAGAAATTTGGCTTCTTGGTTACACAGGGATGTCCAATGGCTAGCACTGATGTAGTACTAATATTCAGTGTAGGAAGTCCTAGTTTTTGACTACTTGTGTCTTTTGAGATAAAATTATTTTGAGATAAAATTATTGCAAACTAGCTATTGTTTTGTATTTGTTCAAAAGCAAAACTGGAGAAAAAGAAAGATCTGGAAATATATGGACTTCTTAATAAATGTTCAGTGTAGGACATGAATTACAGCAGTTATATAACCATACTAAGCAGTATCAAGTTTCTTTCCTGCACATTTCTTTCAGAGGAGAAGGAGAAGACATCTTTATCAGTTCTTAAATTATAGAACAAATAATTCATTAAGAAAATAATTCACTAAGACCTCCTAACCTACATTCAGAAATAAAATGTTTGGAAAATAATTGGAAACAACCCAAACTTACCTGATAAATTGTAATGAAAAATTTGGGCTTGTTAATGACTTTTGTTCCCTTCCCAGTTAAATTCACCGCTTGCTTTTAGATATTCAGATCCATCAGCATAGGTGCTTCTTCCCATTCACAATAGCACAATCTAATTTACAGTCATAGTTTAACTTCATTTGGAGAATCAGGTTTGACAGCAGTGTGCAACTGCCTCAGGGTGGAAAGAGCAGATCTTACTGATGCTGGATATTCATGGGAGATGTACAGACAACCTAGCTAGCAACTTAGGAACAGTACTCATAACTTTACTGCATCTTGAGATACAGTTCAGTGCCAGTAGTTTTCCTTGTTTTGTTGATGGATCTTGGCTCCTCCCGAATTAAGCAAGAGCTACTGCATTTGTCTCAAGGAGAAAAAATATTTTAAACTTGTGTTAGTTTCTTCAAAGGGCAAAGCCTTCAACACTTTGAAGAAAAAGTGTCCAGCAGTGCCTGCAGGTTATCTACATGATAAAACAGATGAAAGGAAAAGGGGAAAAAAATTTGTACCTGGAGAGAAGCAGAAATGTTCTTTGTACCCTTCTTACCAGTGTCTTAGTTATACATACAGTGCTCTGAGGTGGATACAATTTTCTTACCTTGGATGGTTTATAATTAATGCCTCAAGGAGAGATAACTGGATTTAGGAGGTTATCTTGGAATGAAGAACTGTCCTGAAAAACATTAGAGTAATATTTGTTGAAGCATAGTCAATAAATGTTAAAAGATCTATGAAACCCTAAAAGGAGACAGAAATAAGTGAGGTTTGGTATGGGGACCATATCAAAACCTGTCCTAGCAGGTACAGCCGGTTTTCACTTCTTTGTTAAATAAATAGTACAATTCCTAGTACCTTGCTGCAAGCTTTTATCAGCGGCATATGTATATGCAACACTCCATTTTAATTAGCCCGAAGATTCAAGGCTTAGAAGGAATAGCAGGGGTCTCTAATTATCTTCACAAACTAGTGATCTGCCCAGAAAATGAGGATTGAATAAGCAACAAGAAGTCAGCGGCCAGTATTCAATCACAAAGAGAAGCAGAAAGAGTGAAAGATAAAGGAATGCAATTTTCACTGACTTGTCCAGGCCTTGAAAATTACTGAAAATAATCTTTTTTTTAAGCAAAATACACCAATTCTAGACATAGGCATTTTTGTTTATCAGTAGTGTTGGCATAGATAATGCAGGATAATTTTTTTCTCATTTCTGTGCTGTATTTCTGACATTTTTATTTGAAATGTATTTGTTTAGGCATCAGTAGCATTTCTTGAAGGACTGTGAGGAGAATAGTGTTCTCACCAGCATTGTTTGTAGCTTTTCAGTCCAAGCTCCGGGGAAAAGAAAGAGCATTCTTTCCTTCCCTTGAAAAAAAATTATGACATTGGCATTTAAATCATTGCTATTTGCAGACTGGCCTTGACAAAAAAAAATCTGAGGATTATCTCTTTAGCAACTTTTGAATCACAGCTGCATTATTGATAGGAAGCTAAAAAGGCTTTGCAGTTCTTTATATAATTAAAAGCAACTGTTATTATGGAAATTTTTCAGAACAGCTGTTGTATTGGAAGAAAGGTTACACTCCTCTCTACCAGTAATCCCTTTAAATCTTTGACATGATTCATAGCTCCTCAAACAATGCTGGTAAATTAAACAAAGCTAGATGCCTCCCATACATATATTTATTATTTACACCCCATCAGCAAGTCATGTAAGAATGCAGTAGCAGAACTCAGATTGACTAGGTAGTGAAAGTAATGTGAATGCCTGCTTTTATGAACTCTGTTTGTGGTTTTGCTTTCTAAAATATTAATTTTGTCCAAAAGTCATGTCTAGCCTCCTGGTGAAACCATACAAGCACTGGCCTTAAAATCACTACTTTATTCTTGAACCTTAGTCATGGGTAACAGACTAGAAAGTAAGAGGGTACCTTGCTGAGTTTGGTAAAGGCTGGTGATAGTTCTGAAGTAGGATAAAATACTTCAGAAATTCATGAATTTCTGTCTTACCTTGTGGAGAGTGGAAAAAGATTTTCCCTCCTAGCTGGAAGGTAGCAGTGTATCATTACTACACCTAAGGTTGTCATTTCATTCTTGGCTTTCAAGCCAGGGGGAGCTTTTGAAAAGGGGGAAGGACCAGCCAAGATTTTTTTCCTTGAGGAGTAAGAAGTGTTAAGGAATAGAGAGAAGCAAAAAAAGAAAACAAGGTCCAGAATTGGTTAATGACTCTCTGGGTATCAAAGTGTATAGATGTAGTCTATTTTGTAGATGTGAGGAAGCTCAGAAACAAAGACTTATACACGTGTATAGCAGCAAGAAGATGCTAGTGGGATGGAATAACCCTATACCACAAATGCTGGCCTAGAGATTGACTGGAAAAGAATCAGTGCTGCAGACAGATCAGAAGGCATCCTGTTGGTCAGGTGGAAAATGATCCAGCAGTGTACCCTTTGTGGCAATGAAGATTAGCCATATTCTGTGCTACTTCAGATGGTATATAGCCATCCAGTCAAAGGAGGCAATTACTTTTGTTCAGTTAGCATACATGAAACAAAACCAGATTCCTGTATGGAATTTTGGATTCCACAGCACAGAAAGACATTGACAAAGTAGAGTCCAGCCAAGCTCCACCAATATGTTCAGGGGTCTGGAACACACGATGGACAACGAAAAGCTGAGAAAGTAGTTTGATTTAGCAGAGAGAGGGACAAAGCTTTCTATACTTCCCTGATCACTGTCTTCAGTTGCTACAGATGCAGAGGCTCATCTTATGAGCACACAGCAAAAAAAGCAATGTAACAGAAAATGAAATGATAATGATATACTGATACTGATAATGAAATACTGTAGCTAAGAGGTGTTGGCAGAGGGCTGTCAGTGAAGGGTTGTTGGTTGAAGTGCTGTAGCAGTAAGAGGTGTGCTTCTGTGCAGTAAAGTTTCTCGTGATTTGTGAAGTGGGTAGAATGTTGGTTTGGCAACAGGCTTATTTGGCAGGGTACAACCTGATAGAAAGTGGTGAGAAAGACTTTTGCCAGGAGTACTCAAAAGTTCAAAAAGGTCAAAACTTTTCTTTAGGATGTATTTTTTCAATTTAAGGGTTGGCAACACTGCAGTACTAGGAATGTTACTCCTTTTGCCTTTGGATATTATGAACTCTCTTTACTGTATTTCAACCTTTGCCTCTGTAATTGTTTAAGAGTAAGGGTCTAAATCGGTTTGGGTTGGTGCCTGCAATTCAAGCACAGCAACCAGCTCTTGCTGAGAATTCAAGAGGCAATGAAGCAACTTTGCTAAAAAGGAAATAATTTATTGAAGCCATCACCAAGAAGAAAAGGAAAAAAATCCCCAAGTAAGTGAAAGAATCAAAAAGATAAAACAGAAACTGTATCACAATGCATTTATACATACTCTAAGAGAAATGGGAGACAGCTAACACATTGGTTTTTGGCTTTAGATGAGAGGCTCTGGAGAAAGAGACTATATACCAACACTCTAACCAGAGGGGGAATCCAACCATCCCTTCCATCCATAGAACTCAGTAGGGCTCCTGAGGCCCTCTTATGTTGTGATGCTTGTGGAAAAGTCCCTTTTCTGATCCTCTTGCAGACATCATCCCCCTCTGATGTTGCAGGCTTGCTTCTGACTCCTCTTGTCTCAGGAGTTTTTCATAGTGGGACTATGGCCAGCAAATACTTCTTTATCTTCAGGCTGTAACAGCATCTCAGATAGAAACACAACAGATCCCCAGTCTCTGTGTTCGCCAAAGGTTTGGGAGACAGGTACTTGCTTATCTCTCTCTCTCTTTCCTATCAGAGGATTCTCTCAGTCTCTCAGTGGCAGAGCATACAGCATCTTGATGGGGACAGAGGCAACATGGTGCTAGTTAAGTGAGGCCATGCCTGTTGTGGTAGATAGGCTCTCTTCAGGGCCTTGTACAAGGTCTTCTCTCTTTTTCTTCTTCTCCCCTGTGGTTAAGGCTCNCGCCAAAGGTTTGGGAGACAGGTACTTGCTTATCTCTCTCTCTCTTTCCTATCAGAGGATTCTCTCAGTCTCTCAGTGGCAGAGCATACAGCATCTTGATGGGGACAGAGGCAACATGGTGCTAGTTAAGTGAGGCCATGCCTGTTGTGGTAGATAGGCTCTCTTCAGGGCCTGGTACAAGGTCTTCTCTCTTTTTCTTCTTCTCCCCTGTGGTTAAGGCTCCAAGGGAGGGAGAGGGTTAAGAGCTCACTGCTGTATGGCATCTTCAAAGGCAATCAGGCTGTAGAAGCAGTTTGGAGGAGCTGCCCTCTCTTCCACCCACTGCCAGGAACTGGAATAAGCTGGTGCTGGCTTTCAGTATCACAGTATCACAGTAATGATGAGGCTGGAAAAGACTTTAAAGATCATCCAGTCCAACCTACAACCAACCAAGTAAACCTAACATCTGACATCTAGATCATGCCACTCAGCACTTCATCCAGACTAACCTTAAACATCTCCAGAGATGACGACTCGACCACCTCCTTGGGCAGCCCATTCCAAAATCAGATCGCTCTTTCAGTAAAAAAACTTCTCCTAATGTCAAGTCTACACCTCCGGCGATAGAGCTTAAGACTGTGACCACTTGTCCTGTCTCCAGTGTCAAGGGAGAAAAGACTGACCCCAGCCTGACTACAACCACCTTTTAGGTAGTTACAAACAATGACGAGGTTACCCCTAAGCCTCCTCTTTTCCAGGCTAAACAGACCCAGCTCCATCAGCCTCTCCTCATAGGGCTTACCTTCCAGGCTCTTGACCATTCTAGTTGCTCTTCCCTGGACTTGTTCCAGCACCTCAACATCCTTCCTAAACTGAGGGGCCCTCTGCATTTCAGCCCTCAGAGAAAGAGGTCAGGGGTGCTGTTTCACCCCCACCAAAGAGGGCTGCAGATGTGGGCAGTAGCTCATCTCTTCAGCCTGCTGTCAGGAGCCAGGATGAGCTGGCACTGGCCATAGTCTGAGAGTTCTGCTCACTCTGTATTTGAGCTCTCAGACAAAAGAGGGCTATAGTTGCCCTTGTGGCTACTGCATCCAGTCTTAGTCTTCTTCTGTGCTCCACCCTTTGATGGCAGGTAGGCCGAGGGGGAGGAAGCTTTCTTGCAGAGGAGCTCTCTCTGTCTTACAAGACCAGAGAAGGCAGGAAGTACTTTCCATTGTATAGACTCTGTCCACCAATCACCTGTAGGGTCAGGACATTGATGTGGGGGGTCTGCTGGGAAAGCTACCTCAGTTTCAAATGAAAATACTATTTTGGCATAAAAGCACCTAAACTAACACTTGAAAATTTGATGATTTTCAAACTGGAACAGCCAGTTTTGAACATGAGTTTTCTCATGCAGGCTTCATAAATGGTGAGAATTTTGTATTAATGAAGTGTGGCCTATCAGAGATAAGGAGGGTTGTTGAGAACACTTTTGTGTCTGTTTTACTATATTTCTTAAGTCAGATCTAAGGAAAATAGAAGCTATGTAAAACAGTGAATAAAAATGTCAGTGCTGTAAAAGGTTTCAGATTCTGGAGCAACAAGGGAAAGTTTAATGCTGCTTACCACTAAAGAGAATCTGGCGAAGAGAAAAGGATGTGAAAGAACTGCATAAAATAAACCAAAGATGGTCTCTAATTGTATTTCAGAATCACACTGGATGAAGATTGGTAGGATTATATCTATAAACCACATGAATAACAGTACATGGTAAGAAGCTGCCCAAAGACATAGCCAGCTACAGTAGTCTTGGGTTTGAGTACATTGCTTTGTCTTGAAAAGTAGGCCCCCTGGACTCTTTTTGTAATAGTGGCAAGCTTCTACTAAGCTTCTACTACAGCTTATAAGACATCATGTAAACTATTTACAGAAATAGAATAAAAACTGTTGAGACTCACACTACTAGTTCCTAGGGGGAAGGACCTTGCTTTGACTGTCACTGGGCTGACTTACCAGAAAAGAAAACTACACCTGTGCTATGACAGAAGGGATGCAAGCCGCTGAAAGAGTCAGAGAAGGTAAGAAGAACATTGACTTAGCTGGGGGAGGGGAAATTATCTTAAGAATTCTCCATCTATAGAAGTCACTATCTAAAGTAACAGTTCAGCTACTGCTAAATACTACTGCCCTCAAAGATGCAGGGGAAGTTTGAATCTCATAAATCACTTTCAGCCTAATACACTCTGATTTTGGATTAGTTTATGAAAGATAGGTTCCTTTCTTTGAGGAATTTAAGTGTTTGAATCTTCATTGCTGTTTTGTTTGTTGTTTGGGTTGTTTTTTTTAGAATTTGAGCTTATGTGTCTGTATCTCAAGTTATTCAGTACGGCGTCATTTTAAAAACTTGGGGTTTACTTCTATGAATTGTCTGTTGTCTAGCGTGTTTACAGGGATCTGGTTGTTGAGCTGTCAGATGTCAGGTACTAGGAGTTTTAAAACACTTCTCTTGAACTTCGTTAACACTCTAAACTTCCAGACTTGCAGCAAGAAGCAAATAAAGACATTGAAGTTTTTCAGTAATTGGTATATTATGTTCCCTGTGGTGAACACAGTTAGGCAGGTGGGCAGCTGCCTTTATATCTACTGTATCATCCAAACAATCTCCAGAAAAGGGATATGATAAATTATGTTGTGAAGAGAAGTGTGTGCCAAGACATCATGGGTTAGTCTTAGGACTGGTCTTATTTAACATCTTCATTAATGATCTGGAAAAGGGAGTAAGCAGACCATTAGTTAAATTGGCAGATACTACACAGGAGTAATTCTAAGATCCTAGCTAGACTAGAAGCTAAGGCAGACTAAACCCAAAGATGAGTATTATGAAAATATTTTTGAAAAACAGTTTAACTAAAGCCACATGAAGTTTGTTTTATAGGTTGTGATTAGACATATATTTGTATTGTCTGCACATTTAAACACTGCTTATTTTAAAATTAACCACTTGGCACTTCAGAGAGACAAGAGTTACATAAGATTCATGGTTTCCTTGTTTTGTGGCAGGGATAGGTTAGTATGTTTCTTGATCGAAACAAAACACTACAACATATCTTTAGACAAAGGTTAGATGACCCTGTATACCTTTCCCATTTCCCTGTCAATATGTATATACTTTTTATTAGTACAGTAATTTCTATGTGTTCCTAAAACATTGAAGTGAACAGTGCTACAAGTAGTATTTCATAGACCCCTCTACAGACATGCTGACTTCAGACTTTAATTTTACTTTTTGTGGTTTAATTTACTTCTTATTTTTACAAGTAGTTTTTAGTCAGAGTCACGTGTGATCTAATAGGATCACCAAACTTGTTCAATTAAAAGACTTTTTATAATTTTTTGTGTGAAATTAATCCTCCTTTAGTTCCTTACTGAATTAATGTTGTATCAGCAATTTCATGATTTTGGTAGGGTTCTGTATCAATCAATCCATTCTGCAATCAGCACTGTAGTTTAGCTTCCCCATTTAAATTTATTTTGAAAAGAAAAATGAAACTTGTTATTTATTTTATGCCAATATTATATGAGGTCTTGCAGGGTGAATAGCTATGATGAGCAGCTCTACAAATCAGGCCCATACAATCAAACAACACAGAATACAAATCTTGATTTTTCAGAAGACACAAATGTGTTTCATGTGTGATGTTATTCACATACTGGGCACAGGTCAGAGAGGCAGGGATGTCTGGGCCACAGAAATGCGGTCTGTGTGCATTTGCCGTGGAAAAGTGACTTGTTTCTGTAAATCGTGGATAAATTCGCACAGCATGGGTTAAATTGTAAGTAACCAGCTTATCTGTAGGACACATTATTGCTGTTCTTGTGGTGCTTGGAAGTCTCCTTAGTGCTCCATGGAAGCACAGGAGCCAGGCTTTTGATACAGCAGCGCCCTCCGGAGTAAGCTGGCAAAATAGCAGCATCCGAATGAGACAAAAACTAGAAAAGTGTTTCTGCAAGTGCATCTGTCATACTGGGGGATGCGGGAGAAAATGAGGTGGTGACAGGCTGGGCAGAAAGAGAAATAGCATAATATGAAGTGAGTTAATGATGCCAGCAATTTTTAGCAGCTGAGAAGGTAAGGGCTGTGAAGGCAAGGTGGCGCTCTATGATTTATTTGCAAGGAGTAGGAAGGTGATATATTTGAAGTGTATGCTTTAAGTTGCTAGGCAAAGTTCACATGCTCAATTCCTCTGTTGTTCAGGATATAATTATAAAACCCATGTTGCTGAAATTACCTGGTTATTCAGTGATTTTATGTCTCTTGTTTTCCAGGCCAAATGAGATGACATGCTATTAGAAAATATTTATTGAAAATCAAAAGTTTGCTTTTCCATGTGCCAGTTAAAAAAAATCCATTAATTTAAATTGAATTATCATTCCTGACTTACCCTATTAAAAGTAGAAAACTTTAACTAAATTAAAAGCACTTAAGGTGCCTCTTGTTTTCATCCCACTTGTAAGAAGCCTTAACATGTGCTAGATAGCAAAAATAAATCATGCCATCCAGGTACGTGACTTATTATTCATAATGCCAGGATAAATGCTAAAGGAAATTAAAAGCAGCAGAAAACTTAAATTGAGCTGTGGTATAACTTGATAAAACTTGGACAAAAATCTACATTGTATCTCTAACGATCTAATGATATGAAAAATCAAGAGGTTTCTCACATTTCCTCGGCAGGAATTTCTTCTTAGTCTTTGGTATGGTTTGTTCCAACATTTTTTCTTGCAAAAATGAATGTAATTCATTGGTGTTATTTATGCAATGAATATTTTGTGATCTGAGCAAGTATTTATAGGATAAAATTTATGCAATGGGTGTACTATTAATGCAAGCTAGATTTGAAGACTTCTAAAAATACTTACAATTAAACAAATAGATGTAAGTATTGTGTTAAAGCAATGTTCCTTTGGCTATCTGTAATTCCACGCTTATCTAGTATCTGAAACCATTATTTTCTTGATAGTCGCAGTCTTGGGTATAAGCTGCTAAAGCTCTCACATTTAGTAATGACTTCTTACTGTAGGACGAGTTTGATAACTTTTCATGAAAGGTGTCTAAGCGAGGTCCAATGATGAAATTTTGAGCTAAGGAAAAAGGTTATCCAGAGGGAATAGTATTCAGTGCATCATGTGTTAGGGGACATTTACAAATAATAAATAGCAGCTGTCAGAGGAGGCTTGCTGAAGTAATAATAAAGAATCTTGGAGCTCAGCAGTTGAAATTTTCAATAAGTAAGCAAGTGGTCAGGTCAGCTTGTAGTGCAGTAGTCACTGGTCACTGTGAGAATAGTAGCTTATAAAATGGCAAAGAAAATGGGATGTGCATTCATCAGTGTATGACTGATGTGTTGAAAGCACCTTAATTGTGTCATGAACACAAGAATACTGTAATACAACTTTGCCACAGGGGACTCAAGCTCATAAATATATTTTACCAGCTGCTGTGTGGAAGGAAAACCTATTGCAAGAATTTGGTTTTTATGGGACTACTGAAGAAGTGTTGATCATTGAATCAAGTAATGAATTCTTAAGATCATGGTAGCCAGAGAGGGCTAAGTATCTGTTTGATGTAGGAGACGTCTGTTAAAGAATTTCTCCCGAGTCTCATCAGTAGTTGGCAAGTCTCATTGCTTTAGCAATGTTTTCATTATTGCAGTGACTATAAAATGGTGTCATATGTTTTGTACTTTTTTGTATCCTCAGTGCAAACTACCAACAGGTATTTTAATTCCAGCCTGTTGTTAGAAGCTGGAATGATATATAAAATAAAACAATTTAGTGCTTGTTATCTGCATAGTCCTATACTGGAAACTTCCATTTCTTTACTCATATATGTCACTGAGTTTGAAAATAACTTGCATCTAAACTATAAACTACACATCTAACTCTGTTTTAAAATATGGACCTGCTTACTGTGGAATTGAAGCTATGTCTTTTACTGTGTTAGTCTAAAAGTAGATGTACCATTACATGTACTTGCTTTTGTTCATACACAGAAAAGACAGGCTGCTTAATGAGCATTCTGAATATCCTGATAATCACACCTACACTGATATTAGAAGACAAAGCTACAGAGGTAAAATAGAGTAGCCTGCCATAGAAATTAGTATGCCAGCCCAAATAGCAGGAACTGAAAATGGCCAGAATTAAATACTTTAGCAGAGTTGAAACAGATTGAACAGTCAGAACATTGGTTTGAAAAAAAATAAATCAGAAGAAATTTTTTTTTTTTCAGTTAGGCTGAGGCTGAAGTAACCTTTTCACATTGCTTGTTGTCTTTTTAAAAGTATCAGTGCTAGAAAGCACTTGTGTGCAGGTGCTGGTGGACAAAATCCTTAGCCACTATATTTCTGTTTTGTCCAGTTTTAGCAGTATTTGAAAAAAAAAATACTTTTTTGGTGTTTACAACAGTTGTGCATTACAGAACATGCACCTCAACATTAATTTTGACACTGCTTTCTCTTAGCCATTCTTTATTTACAAATCTTCACTAGTATACGCAGCAGGGGAAAATGTATCCCTAATGTATCCCATTTTTCTTAGAAAAAAGAATAGGGTTGAAGGTAGGGGGAGATTTTGACTAAGTTTAAGTCTGAATTTGAGTGGTGGTGCATGTCTGTTTTGTGTAACTGTTGTGATAACAGTGAAGATTAAATAAAAGGGTATATAGTGTTATCTTCCTTTCAGGTCTTACTTTGATTGGTTTGTCATGATGTCTCATATATGTAGCAATACTCTGATTGCTTTCCATCCATGAAAGTATATTTTAATATTTGGTCTACAAAAACAATATTTTCACTTAAATGCATGAGGCCAGCAGTGTGGCCAGGTGGCCAAAGAGGCCGGTGGCACCCTGGCTTATATCAGAAATAGTGTGGCCAGCATGAGCAGGGAAGTGATTGTTCCCCTGTACTCAGCACTGGTGAAGCCATACCTCCAGTGCTGCGTTCACGTTCAGGCACCTCAATTCAAGAAAGACATTGAGATACTGGAGTGGGTGCAAAGAAGATCGGTGAAGCTGGTGAAAGGCCTAGACAACAAATATTATTAGGAGCAGCTGAGAGAGCTGGGGCTGTTTAGCCTGAGGAAGAGGAGACTTGGGAGAGAACTTACTGCCCTCTACAACTACCTGAAGGGACATTGTAGGGAAGTAGGTGCTGGTCTCTTCTCACAGGTCATTGGTGATAGAACAAGAGGGAACAGCCTCAACCTGCACTGGGGGAGGGTTAGGCTGAACATTAGGAAACATTTTTTCACTGAAAGAGTACTTGGGGATTGGAACAAGACACCCATGGATGAGGATGAGTCCCCATCACTGGAGGTGTTTAAAGGTCATTTGGATGTGTTGGTTTGAGATATGGTTTAGTGGTGAATTTGATAGGGTAGGATTAGTGGTTGGACTTTATGATATCAATAGTCTTTTCCAGACTGAATAATTCTATGCATGTGCATTCTTTCCTATAGATAATCATACTTCAGCAGCATGACCAGGCCTTAGTTGACCAGGCTGTGTGTAACTCCCTGAAAATTCCCCTTCATTTAATCCCCTCTCTCCAGTGGTCACTATCCTCTGTTCCTCAGTAATTATTTTCTATGTATTAAAGTTTAGCAAATAAATACTTCTACTTAATAATATGCATAGCATAATCATCTTTATTTGTGTGCTCTATTGTCTCCAATAATCTGTTTCTTTGGAATGACTTTAATCTGGTCCTCTCAAAAGCAGCCCCTTATTAAGCATAGCCAGAACCTTCATACAAGGAAGCTTCGTACAGTTACACAATACTTGTTTTACTCTGTTAATAACGGTGTTAAAATCAGAATTCCAACAACAGTGAATCATATCTTCTTGTCTAATGTGTAAAGTTTTGTTGTTTTTGAAACTAAATATAAAGGGCAAGGTCAGGGATGAATGGAAAAGACCTGGCAAATACAAATAGATCTCTGTGCGTAGTTGTGCCTGAGTTCTTATAGGTAGGAAAATTACTTAGCTAAGCATTCTATGTAGTGCCAAATGTACAAGTGTTTGGTGTTAACATGGGAACTGTACCCAAGTTCCCTAAGTTTCTAAGAGTTAGTAGTTTGGATTTCTTTAAATTCTGAGGTTAATATTGCAGAAGATATGATAGCAAGAGATGTAATGATATGGTTGTAATAGTGGCAATCTTATAGAATTCGTCAATGTCCATAGCAGAAGATCTTCCTTAAGACAATTATGATTTGTTCAACCTGAATTCAAATGATGCTGTACATTCATTGATAAATTCCCAGACCATGGAGATGCTGAGATAGACAATGGTAGAAAAACAGGAAAGTCTTATCATATAGATGAGCTAGAAAAACAACAAAGTGCAAGAGTTTTACTGAATGTTTTTTTATTGTACATGAGAGCAGACAGTATGTATATGAGCAATTACCACATCTCTGTATCTCAAGAGGTGAGGTGTACTAATTAACAGCTGAGAAATGGCTACCTCCAGCTGAACTTTGAGTATTCAGACTTGTAGTTTCTTTGAAACCATTTTGTGAAAGGATTGTTGTTTACATTGATTAACAGTACCTAACCTGTTAAAAAACCTCTTCAATTTGTTGTTCAGATAGTACTTAATGCAGTAGAGCTACATTCATAAAATTAGCTCAGAAAAGCAAAAAAAGGGGTCAAAATATATGTTTACAGTAAATAGATCCCAGGAATACCTCTTTTGACTTTACTAAGCCTACACTAGGGATGAACTTGTCTCACTCTCTGGTTGGTACTAACCTCCAGTTGCTGATACCATTATTAAGTTAATTGTTTGGATCATCAGTCTGTGTCAACGAAGCTTTCAGAGTGCTTGATGAGATTTCAAGCATCAAGCTGTGAGGCATTAAAAAATGATGAATTTACATCCAGGTAAAACGATGCCCTTCAGCTATAATAATGAATCACTACTTTATTTACAAATGGGTTTTCATCATGAGACATGGCATGCACAGGCATTTTTGAAGGGGAAAGGCATTAGCACAGTAAATGGTCTTTGCAACTTAAGCTGGATACACAGCACAGTGAAAAAGGAGAGCACGTCAAATTATCTTTTCAGAAAGGGATTATGAATGCAAATTTATACTGGTGTTGCCTGACCCATATTTAAATATTAACAAAAGATTCAATTCAGTAATAGGATGCCCTTTTTTCAGTAGGGACAAATCAATACAATATACTTCTAACAGTTTCATTACAGAATAGAATTTCCCAGTGTACACTTTGAGATCCTGGATTAATTCCTTAATATTTTATTCACAATGAAAGGCTACTTCCTCTAGTGGGGAGCAGGTGCCAGCGGTCTACCTCCCACTATTTTGGCTATGTAGTCCCTCCTCACACTGCTTCTGCCACTGGTTGGGAAAATGGATATAATTTTGTTGGGCCTGTCAGCCCAAACAACTGTGTGGTCGCATCACAGGTAATTTCAGTATAATTAACCTCACAAAGGCAGTGAACACACTACTGCATGGGCTTAAATAGCTGTACAAAAGCGCATTGAGTTGCCAGAGGTCAGGTACTGTGATTGACAGCAAATTACTAATACTGGCCAGATTATAGCTGTAAGAAGTATGCCAACCTGTCTGGTAATCATACTTGCATATTGTCTTACAACTCTGTATTTGTATTTAATTCTAAAAATACTAAGCCTCTCACAATCTGTTCTTTAGGAGAGAATTATGATGTACAAAATGCAAGCATGGCAAAAGTCTGTAATCAAATGGTCCAGGGTGGTTAGTGTCATGATTAAATCCTGACAGTCCTGAAACAGCCTTCTCAGGATGGCCTGTGTATGGAAGTCCTTTGAGTAGTCTTGGAGGATCTCTTCAGCAATTATGTTGCAGCTGTCTCAACAGCACAGGTTGACAAGAAAATGGGGCACTTCAAAGTGACGCCTTTTGATGCAAGTTTTCATATGGAGGCAGGAAGTATTTCTGCTAGGAAACTGGTGATTCTGAGGTTCTTTTCTCAAGATATGGAGAAAGAATTTGAGAATTTGGTGTGCTACCAATATTCATTGCTCTCCTTTTCCTGTGTAAAATGCTTGTCAGCTGAGACACTGAGGTAAGGGAAGGACAGGAAACCTTCAAATAAACAGTAAGACTTCAGTACTAATATATTAATATATATTAGTTGCCTATAACATTAATCACATCAATCCCAAGGCTTGTTATGTTCAAAACAGAACTGACACAAACTTCGAGATAGAAGGTACTTTTCCATGGTAAATTTCAAATGTGCTGGCAAAAGTTTTGTTTCTGAAAGGAAATGATATGTGATGGATGGCTTTGTCTTATTTTAAAAGTGCAATGAGATTTGGATTAATTTTATACAGCTTCAAGACAGTAATATCTACAGTGACTGTATGTTACCAGCACTCACTGCCATCATGCACTATTGATTCTTGCCCATGACAAAAACCTCTTAGTCACAGAGTTGTCTGCCAAAATTCTGTGAAAAATTTACAACTAGGTCTAGGAATTGTTTACATAAGGTAGGAAAAAACATAGGGTGGAAATGTTGTAACAGTTCCCAGTTCTACAGTGCTTCACTAAAATGTCACCTTTGTGTTCAGAATTTTAACTTACAAGCACAAATGACCACAGTTCATTTGGCTGAAGCAACTACTATCTGTCTGCCTGGCATTCTCTTGGTGATTATTGCTTCCATAGCAGGAGTAACCACACATGAAACAAGTTCTGAGCAACCGCTGTTTATACTCAGGATGTTAAAGTAACCCAGAACAGCATTCAGAATAATCTGGTATAGAGATCTGGATGAGATGGTAAATCATTTGTGATGGTTCAAGAGTTGTTCTTACTGTGGGAGCAGAAGCTTTTAACAGAGACAGGGAAGTCAGCCGAGAATGGTAAATTCTGCTGCCATCTGACTGTAGCAGTGATAATGAGCCTCCTCGGTTCCTTCCAATTAGTCCAGTTTAACTTTCACACAGAAAGGTTTGTTTGTCAGAAACTGGGCATGCTTCATCTGAAAATCTAGCCCTGTACCTTTGATGGACCTTCACTGCTGACTCATCTAGTATAATGAGCTTATGTATCTTAGCCTTTAATATTCTCTGTAATTTTACTGAAAAAACTGTTTTGGTCCAGTGCTAACAAGCCTGGGTTTTTTTAAGAATTTTGTTTATTTGTTTTATGCCTCATTCCCATTCACTCTTTATAAGTCATAAAACTTATAAAACAAGTATATCTGTAACACAGTACAGAAATAAATGCATCTGGAGTTACATAGAGGGAGCTCTTACTTCATTTTTCCAGTGCAGTAGTGCACAAAATATTTCTGGGCAATGATATATTTTGAGTCAGGATGAAGATTATTTGCTGTAAGCTAAAGCAGTAGCACCCAGTAATATTATGGCATTTGTTAACTTTCTCATTGATCTGATACGATAGTATTTATTTTCCTTAAAATGCAGATGTTTTCACCTGCTATTTGTTTCATATGCAGAAGTTAAAAGATGCTTCACGGTCCCTCATTACTCAAAAAAAAATTTTGTTTTCTAGTGCACATAAAATAAGAATAGTAATCCTACAAAATTATCAGTGGAAGAATTAATAATTATAGTAACCTAGTGTAGCTTGGTTCCTCCCTTTATCTTGGATTTATAGCAATATATTTGGTTCCCATCATTGTTAGCTTGGTTTTTTAATCTGCTGATGCAGTTCAAAACCTTTCATCTGTTCAGTGTGCTTGTGTGTTTCAATTTTCCTTTTCCTGGAGTTGTTTTCATTTCAGCAAATGTTTGAAGTCTAGCTGCTAAACAAACACTAGAAAGAATGAGGTTTCCTTCCCTGTTACTTATATGGGAACTTTAAAATTCAGTTTTATCACAGATATATGAAAGCATTTTCTTTTGTAGGGAATCACAGAGGACATGCTTCATAGACCCTTAGGGTGGCAAACAGAGTTCTGTTCAAGGAAAAGAGAAAGTTGAGCAAGAATCTCAGGCTGGGTGTACTTACATGGGTGTGATTTTCCAAAAGAGCCTGACCTTTCCTTTGTGCTAGTTTTGTAGCTGGCATTGTATTAATCTTATAGATGTTTACAGCCTACAAGCTAAGCAAGGAAGTATTTTTAAGAGTTTTTAGTTACACATCAGTTTCCAAGGAAAATTGCACCTGCCAAATACAGCACAGCATATCAAATAGTATTGTATAATATCTACAAGCTTTGACATTCTTTACAATTCAGTGTGCTTGTGGTTTGGGTTTTTTTATTTGGTAAGATAGAATAGTTACATAAAGTGGCTGGCTCTCAGTCATAAAAGGCAAAATCAGCTGGCTGCTCAGGCTGAATGCTTTAAAAAGTTCTTCTACCTATGTTTTGAGGTGCAGCTTAGTAGGGTTCTTTCATTTCATCATTGTTCTTGTCCTTAGTTATTCCAGTAAATCTGGAATAAAGAATCTAGAATAAAGATAATTTCAGTAATGTCAATGAAACTGTTTTATAGAAGAGAAAGTCAGTTGTAAAATCTTTTGAAACACTGTAGAAGAGAATGTTTTTTTGTCATGTTAATGGTTTTAAAGGAAGTAGTTTTGACATTTTACATAAGTTTACAGTAAAGATGTCTGCACTTACATATCTCTTCAAAATATTTTTTGGGGATGGCAGGTGTGCTGTAACAGACACAGTCTAGAGCTTTAACTGACATGGTGCCATCCATAAAGGGCAATCACTAATAAGAATGAAATACTATGCACTGATAGCTGATCACTGAAGAAGTTCCTTTAGATGTTGTTAGTCTAAGAACAAGTGTTCATCAAGAGCTCAGTGTGACTGGGCCACCTAATTTCAGAGTGTCTCACTCTGAAAGTCTGACTTGACTTAGTTTTCATTCCAGCTTTTGAATGAATTTACTCTCTTGAATTTACTCATTTATGTAAAAAAAACCCCATAAAATGATGGATTGAGATATTGCTCGTTATCCAAAGATACTGCTTTTCTTTTGTTTAAAGTTCTGGTTGTGTATACAGTCTATTTGGGTATTTATATCATATATATATCATATATATTATATATTACTTAATATATATATTATAATATATNTTAAAAATTATTTAAATGTGGTGCTTAAAGATTTGTTCTAGTGGTGAACTTGGTAGAGCAGGATTATAGGTTCAACTTGATCTCAAAGGTATTTTTCAACTTGAATGATTCTGTGATTCCATGAGTCTAAGTTGAACAGAAGTTCTGGGTCTTAAAAATTATAGAAATAATTGATGTGAAATCACACTTTCATGAGAATCTTGGCATGAAGCAAGCATTTAATCATTCAGAATAGCCAGTGGGTTGTGTTATGCAAATTTGTTCCAGTTTTGCTCTACCTTTGTCTAACTAATAATAACAAGTTAACAACAGTCACCTGAAAATTTGTCACTATACTTAGATTTAGCAAACCTCATTGTAATACTTTGCATAATTTTTTACATGCTGCATTTAGGTTTTGTGTACGATTTATACGTTGATGGAACTTTTACAGTCAGTAAAAAATTAAGAAATATATATAAACATAAAAAATGTGGGCTCACATTCATAAAATATATTATAAAAATAATCTATTACATACTCTGTACCCCAAGACTTCCTTATTCAAAACTGAACAATACTGGAATCTGTCCAAATGCAGACAAATGCTAAATACTGCCAATATTTTGCCAGTATAAAGCCAGTCTCTCTTGCTAGTATTCAGTGTCCCTAAGGGAGTAGTGACCTGTACATTGCTACCCATAATAGCCACTTTCCCAGTAACAGAGGGGAAGAGAATGTTTGTACAACTAACTTTGGTAAGTTGAATTGCTTTTTCTTCATATTTCGCTGTGGTTTTGTAGCTATCAATGGACTGGAAAAGAGAACTGTCTTGCTAATTGAGGATTCAGAGGCAGAAGCAGACAAACCAGTTAGAGCAGGTGTTAACTCTCTGCCTGTTACTCATCTATTAGGCTACCTTATTTTCTGTCTTACTTTTATATTGTCCTTTCTGTCCAGTTCATTTGATTTTGCTGTAACTTACAACTCTTTCTCAACTTATTTGGAAAGTCATTAAACAGTTTGAATTTGGTCCTTTTGAACACTTTAATACAGTCCTTTCCACAACTGTCCAGAAGCCAGGGTTGTGTATGGGAGACAGAGAGGAAAAGGAGTCCAGGAAGTCTTAAATTAGGATTTTCTCCATCTCAGACAAGGCCTATGAGACAAAAATACACCCATGGTTCTTAGCAGAGGAGAATGCTTCTGATAGCAATCATCTGATTCAGACAAATTCTTAAATAAGGATAAGCAACATAACTCATCAAATAAGTAGTCTTCCCCTTTGACACAAGTTTCACATTCTCTCTAGAGTTTATGACTATGGGAAAGGAAGTACAAACGTTCCTAGACTTTTATGGTCCAGACAGGCAGAATCTGAACTATTCCAGAGGAGTCTTATCTTTGTCTTCCATGTTACAATTCTGTTCTCTAGCTCATGAAGACAAACAGCTATTCATAGCATGTCTAGAAAGATTCAGGAGTTCAAGAAAATCCTGTGCACTCTGAAAACACTGTTGCTGCTCAAGGCCTCCTTCATGACAGACTAACAGCAAGAAAAGATCTTTTGTCTTTAATTGATATGTACAACTGCATAAATTCATAGGGATTAATTCTAAGAGTTTGCTGTAGCAGATCAAGAAGGTTTCATTGGTGCTTTATCAGTTTTAGATTTATCTCTTTGTTTTGGTTTTTCTTAACCAGAGCACTCATCTATATCTTGGTAGGTGGAAAGAAATAAAAAAATAATGCCAAAGGTAAGGCTGTGAGGAAGAGAGGACATTGTTGCAAAGAGGATGATAAGTTAGACTTACAGACAGGCGTAAAAATTCCTTTATGGACTCCAGAGCTGAAGATTTACAACATGTTTAATGGCAGGAGCTAATTCAAGACAAAAAGTGCACAGTGAGTGGTGGTGATGAAGGATGATGATAACAACTGTCAATTTTACACCATGCCATTTGTCTAGGACTACATATGTTTTGTGAGAATTTGCTCAAATTCCCTTGCTCATGTTTCTGATCATTCTGATTGGAGTATACTAAATGCATACAGAAGTTGCATTCTGATTGATATGTTGTTGAATGATATTTATTAAATATTTAAATCATTGTTATCAACTCTGTTGTACCCTTTGTTGTGGTTTTGATTTTCTCTAGAAATAACTAGAATTTGCAAAACAAGGTAAGGAAGAGGGAGGAAAGAGTAGTGACTCTCTTGCCAATGGTAGTTGCTTCCCACAAGACCCTACCATAAAACACGTTTGATGACATTGGACCAAGTCATTCAGTTGGGCATTCTCTGAAAGGGAAGAAATTCCATTATCTGATTCAATGCACAAGTAGGGCTGATGAAGAGGTTCACATGAATGATGTATTACAGGTCTAAAATAAATGTTGAATTCAGATGTGCCCTATGCAGAATAGCTTGGTGGTTACTCAAACACAGTCCAAAAGTAAGGAAGGAGGCCCAGAGAATCACAGATTGGACTGTTAAAGGCTCTTGATTTCCTCGCTCCTACTAAAAAGGCTGTGACTGCATGTCCTTCATGAACATAAAGCAGTCACATCTGAAGCCTGGAAGTAGGTTATGTCTCTTAGTGATTGCCAGGTATGATCTGATCAACTAAAACACCTGTGCCATCTGCATTCCAGGCTCTGGTGCTTTTTTTCTGAATGATACCAGTTTTATGTGGAAATTGGAACTACTCTCCACCAAGCATATATATCAGTTTGGGGTTTGGACAAGAGCCTAACACAGAAATGCTGCATGTATAGCTCAAGCATAGTGGTATTCAGTGAGTCAGGAACTTCTAGTGTTTGGAAACAATAGATTTTTATTATGACTTTTAATGCAGACATTTTGTTATAGCTCCTTCTCAAGAAGATCAGAATTCATAATTAACATTTGTATTTGGTGGTTTTGTACTAGAACAGTTCCTGATGGTTATAATAGTGATTAAGGAGCTGTCCTGTTACACACTGTACAAATTAAAATGAGGGACAGACCATTGAAGGATAAAATATCAGAAAGGCAGAAGAAAAAGAGAAGAGGTAAACCTTATCTTGTATGAATAGTGAAACAAGGACAAGAACGTTTGTCTCATTAGTCAAATGACACTTGACTCCATGTTGCTGTGCTCTGTAATAGTTGTTTATTCCTTTCACTACTGCTGTGATGTTGATGCCATCATGATGCATAATTTAATTCATGTGCATTGGTTGCTGCTTTTTTTTTTGTTTGACTTGTTTTCAAGTATATTTAATTCTCCTAACACCTTCTGGCCCTTCTTGTGTGTGTCTCTTTGGCAGCTACAAAGTTTGATCTGGGCTGATTTTATAAATTACTGACTACAGTTATCTCTTCTAATGCAAAATCAAACCTTGTCTAATTGCAACATAAATGATCCAAGTTACAGGTTGCAACATGACAGGTGAATTGCATTTTACTGACAAGTCAATCAAATTGCAATTGTAGAAGTGTTCAAAAGTGTAGGATTCTACTCTGCATTAATGTAAATTTATAATCTGCTTTCAGAGGTTGCCTTATCCATCTGTTGTAATATTGTTGTTTGCTCAGCTTATTAGTAAATAATTTGTGTTCTCATATATATAATGTAAAAATTGATAAGCATGGACAGTAGACAGTGGAAGGAGCTGCCAATTTATTATTGTAGCAAATTGAGAGTAGAGAATTACCAAGAGGATATGTTTACAGAGATACCCCAGAAGAGCATTTGGACACATCAGCTATATTAGCAGAGTTAGTAGTGAAGCACGACCCAACTCCTTTCAGTGTAATTACACCAGTTACCAAATTCCATAAAAAAGCAACAACTGAACAATCCACATCTGGAAGAAGGGCTTCAAATGCAGCTGTCTTACTCTTTTTACCAGAGGATTAAAAAGATTGTAGAGATCATGATGATAAACAGAAAGTTTTTCCTCATGTAAACTGTGGGGACAGTCTGTTTGCTCTCTGCTTTCTTGAGAGTATTCAGAGATAATAAGAACATGTAAGTCTTATTTCAAAAAACCTTATGCAACGCAAAAATTGGCTTGTTACTGAGAATAACATCTTCGTTCTTGAATGCCATATTGTTTGTAGCTCAGCAAATTCAGTGTTAAATGAAAGCAGAAGACATTATTCATTCATATCAGAATATTTTTTCCTTTTGAAGTCTTTTGTTTGAAATGACTTTTTTTGCTTCTTTTTCAAATGCTTCCTGTAAATTCTAAAAATCTATCTAAAAATGAAAAATACTAGGGTTTCTGTTGGATTTTGATTTCAGAAATAGATGTTGACTGACTAATTACATGATGTTTAGGATTAATATTATTGAAAACACTTTATGTGTACAAAAAATATACATATATAATTTTTTATTCTTTGTATTATTTCATATGCATTAAGTATGACTAATTCTTGTTCACTGACATTTCCATTTTCTCTATAGAAAAATCTATTCCTTTCTTCAATATATGAAAATTATATGGCAAAAATGTGTTAATTATTTTAACTATCAAAAGAATGAATTCTTCTGGCATGAAAAAAATGCATTAATCTTCTGTCTGTTAGCATTCCTTTATTTTAAGACTTCTGGTTTTTAAGATATAAATACTATGTATATTGTATAGGTATCTGTTACTGCAGTGGAACTGTTAAGACCTGGATTTTACTCAGCAGGAGTATTAATAAACTCAATGCACTAGTCAAAAATTAACTTGGCCTTTAAACCATTCTCAAACCTAAGTATCTATAGGCATGAGTTGAATATAGGAAAATCTATCATAAGATTGAAAACATGTTACCACAGTATGAAAATCAGAATTTTCAATCCAGTTTGCCATATTTTGTCTTAACTTGACAGTATTTGGCAAGAAATCATAGCATCAACTGGCATGCAGAATTGGTGCTGCAAATGGGAGAGCTCCAAAGAGCTGAAATATCATACCTATAAATATCTGAAGGGTGGCTATAGGGAGGATAGTGCCAGACTATTTTTCAGCAGTGACACGAAAAGGAGCAGTGGGCACGAACTGGCACACAGAAGTTTCATTTAGAAATAAGGAAAAACTTCTTTACCGTGTGAGTCATAAAGCCCTGGAACAGGCTTCCCAGAGAGGCTGTGGAGTCTTCTCTGAAGATATTCAAATCCCACCTGGATGCAGCCCTGTGCAATGTGCTTTAGGCAGTCCTGCTTTGGTGAGGTGGTTGGACTTAGTGATCTCTTGAGGTTTCTTCCAACTCTTATGATTCTGTAATTCTGTGTGAAATGCTCTTTTTCCTCTACATATTTGATGATAATCCTGTGTAAGAGTATGCTGCATAAGTCTTCTGGTTTTTTGCATTATCCTGTATTAGAACATGATAGTTTTAGGAGTACTGAATAAAAATTGTACTTTTTAAAAATTATTTTAATTCTAGCTATTATGTCTCATCCATGTAAACCACTTTCAATCTAGAAATTATCTACTTTGAACCAAAGGACATAATCTGTTATGAGAAACGTAGCAACAGTGCATACAATTTTAAAACAACTAACTTCCAACAAACAGAGAGAGTCTTACTAAAATAGAAATCCTCTTTTGTTTAGTGAAAGGTAATTCCATATGCTTGGTATTATTATTTTATATCCTTTTACTCCTAAATGACATGATCTAAATTATTAACAGAACAACTCCAGACTCCTCCTCTGGGTCAAAAATTTAGAGTCACTAGAGTAATACTCTATAAATATAGTACCCCAAATTCCAAGTGCTCTCACTATTAATTCAAACTGTGTGATCCTGCAAATTCTTCAAGAGCCTCAAAAAATTCACTTTTGTCTTTCCATTTATAGTTCACAAATGGGCTTCTCTGACTTCATGTATTTAGGAAACTAAAAGATTTAGTTTAGGGAATTTTAGGTGCTGAGGGCTAAAGGAGAACAATTTTATAACTTTTATTAGAAACTAGTTGTTGCTGGAAAAAAAAACATGGTTCTGTCACAGAAGCTTGTCAAGCACTTCCCCTGGGTGATTTTCATTTGATGATGATTTAGAAAATCTAAAGTCAGTATTTGTAGGATTTTCTTTTGTTGACTTCAAACTTGTCTGCAGAAAGCTGTATTTGTTTCAGTTAGAGCTCATTCTCACTGTACCTATTGTCTAAATTGCATTCCTCTGATCCACCCTGTGCAAGGGGTTAATGAGAAGCTGCACAGTCCATAAGCACCAGGAAATTAATTATGACTGAGAATCACAATATCTGCTGTGTGGTGAACTCTGGGGCAACACCACCACTAGTTTGCGTGGAGCAGATTACTCGGCCTTGTTTAAATTTCCAAGTACTTTGGCTAAACAAGTATCAAACCCTCACTCTCAAGTAAGTATATGGGGAGAGAAAGAGGGATGAATATTCAACTTTTTGGAAGATCATGTTGGTAATAAACTGATTCATGCAAAGTGGTGCTCTGCTTGTGGAGATAGTAACATTACCTGTAAAGTATTGTTCCTTAGGCCTTGAGAAACCTAGTCTGGGAGGAGGGGGTGTCCCTGCTCATGGCAGGGAGATTGGGACTAGGTGGTCTTTTAGGTCCCTTCTAACCTGAACCATTCTGTGAATCTATGAACCTGTGAACAGAACCATACTGTCAGTGACCCCATATTGGAAACAAGGTATTTATTGCAGCTCAGACATGTAAAAATCTTGTTTTGAAATTATTTTTTCATGCTTAGGAGCTAAATGTATTTGATCTAATATCTTACTATCTAACATATCCTGTCAATTTTGGTTCTGAAAAATATATTACTTTCTTTGCAGTTAGAGAGCGAACAGTTTCATGCATATCTTTAAGCATTCTCCTTATCTCTATAAGCATATCTTCTTATCTTAACATTCTCCTTATCTCCACAAGCGAGTCAATGAAATGTCATAGCAATGTATGCATTTCTTCACTAGAACAATGAAAAAACATTCCAGAACTAAATTCATAAGAGAGTGCATTCTATAGAAATGACCTTCATTTTTAGACAGTTACTTGCTGCCAACCCAAGCTGGGTTACAGATTTTTTAAAAAATCCTAGATTACTGTCTGTATTCAAAGGCCATATTTCAAAATGAAATTAAATTGTACAATCCTTTTGTTTGCTTTATTACATGTTGAAAAGCATTAAGCCAATGTGAATACCTTCAGAAGCCAACCAGCCGCAGGACATGTCACATTTTAGTGGAATTGAAATTTATGCTTCATCCAGAAAAATATATATCTGAAAGAGAACAGCTGACTTTCAGCTGCTGGACTTTACTAAAAGCTTACTGTAAATATATCACTAAGGTTTTAGGAAAATATATATTAGAACAGGTAAAAAACATTCCATTCTACTAATGGAAGTTTAACAGGAGCCATCAGTGTGTGCTTGCAGCCCAGAAAGCCAACTGTGTCCCGGACTGCATCAAAAGAAGCAGTGACAGTCAGTCGAGGAAGGTGATTCTCCCCCTCTACTCTGACTTGTGAGACCTGACCTGGAGTATTGTGTCCAGGTATGGAGTCCCCAGCATAATAAGGACATAGAGCTCCTGGAACATGTCCAGAGAAGAGCAAATCAAATGACCAGAAGGCTGGAGCATCTCCCCTGTGACGACAGACTGAGCAGGTTGAGGTTGTTCAGTCTGAAGGAGGCTCTGAGGTGACCTTCTAGCAGCTTTCCAATTTCTGAAGGGAGCTACAAGAAAGCTGTGGTAGGGCTTTTGACACTAGTGCATAGCGAGAGGACAAAGGGAAATGGTTACAGACTTGAAGAGAGGAGATTTAGGTTGGACATGAGGATACAATTCTTTCATGTGATGGTGGTGAGATGCGGGAATGGGTTGCTCAAAGAAGTTGTGACTGCCCCATCCCTGGAAGTGTTCAAGGTCAGGTTGGATGGGGGCCGGAGTAACCTGATTTAGTGAAGTTGTCCCTGCCTCTGTAGAGGTGTTAGAACTAGACAGTCTTTAAGGTCTGTTCCAACTCTGCCCATTCTATGGTTCTAAAGTCACAGTTTTATAGACTTAGTTATTTGGGCCTTTCTAAACACAGTCCGGTATAAAATAGAAGACCAGTTGTAATTTGCTATTCTGGATAATATAATTATGGGAAATAATGTCTATCATAGATTTACAGATCCTGGCTTACAGATATTACTTTGCAACAGAGAGCAAGCCTGATTAATTTCCATGAGAGGAAAATGTGGTTTCTTTCCTTTTAGACAACAAAAGTGTAAACAAAGTCTGCTTTATGACTAGTATTACCGCAAAACAACATCAGAGTTATTTAGGTCAAGATCTCTTTTTATGCAGTTCCAGAGAACTTTGTGCTAATTACAAGGAAGTAGTAATTCAGAGCTGATTACTCACTGCATGTGTAAGGCCTGATAAAGTGAGCAGTAATACCACATTTTTTGATCACCCAATAACAAAAAATCGTATTGGCACATAGGTATATGTCAGCATCTTTCCTTGAGTGATTATGCACAATTGCCCTTGTGTCTTCTGACTTCTCAGTAATAAAATGCAAAAGCAGATTGAAATAGAAGAAAAATGTGGGGTCTAGTGAACTTCTGAGTTTTAGTAAGGCTTGATTAGTTCTAGTCAGTGAAATCTTTTATTGACTTTACAAGGGCCACATCCATCAGAGTTAACATGAATAAAGAGAGATTATTATCTCTTTGGATTCTGCTTTTGGCTTTCCTTTTTGGTTCCCAAACTTTTGTTTGGAGCTCAGATGGAAGAAGAGAAATTAATTAACTGAATAAAAGGAGGCAAATATTAAATACAGAGAAGAGTGTGTTTGCCACTGTTCCTGTGAGCTTGATGTAGGTGATGAGAGCATAACTGGAAATCGGAGCAGCTACTCCCACAGAGGAGATGCTAGTTTTTATTTTAATTCACATTATTCTAGGTGGGAGAGGCTCTCAAAGGAGACAACGGCTTCTTTTCCAGCTCTTCAGAGAGCATGTAGGCTCCCTGCGTGAAGGCTTGCATCTCACTATTTCTCTTTGAGAGTATGCGTGTTCCTAATGGAAACACTGTGGTGTAAAAACACACTTTCTCCTGGAAGCTTTCTCATTAGAAGCATTTTTAGATTGTGAAAAATAGAGTTTTCAGCATAAAAAGTTTTTAGACTAACACAGTAAAATTTTATTCAACTCACGAGGATGTCTTGACTGTGCATAGTGGTTTGCACATTCTCAACATCCATGGAGTTTTCTTCAAAGCATCTTCTTTATGGTTGAAAAATGAAATAAATAATTTAACTTCCCTCTTCCTCGTCAGTGTTACTCATCAGTGTACAGGTATAGTGACTGAATATACAGTCTGAGGCAGAATTGTCAATCAAAGGATATCTCTGGATTATTTTTAAGAGTCATTTGAATTTGAGATAGAAGAAAGAATATACATCGGACTGAAAGGGGAGAGAAGGGTGAAAGGATTTGTACTTTCTTATCATGATAAACTACTTCTAGCTAGAAATAGCTTTGTACATTCACTTACTTAACACAGCAGATATTGTGCTCAGTTCTTGTATTCTAGCATCCCAGGCATGAGAGCATGTCCTTAAACTGTTGGGAGACTGAATGGCACAGAGACTGTTAATAGCATACAGGCACCTTCATTTAGACAATAGAGTAATAAATCTTGAGGTTCTTTTGCCCATTTCCTAGCAAACATGGCTTTGAGTAATATCCTAGATGGAATTACTTCTATTGTTTCTTCTATATATTTGTGTTTCTATTTAAAATGTACCATTCTTTGAAAAAGAGGGAATCAGTTTTTAAAAACCAAGGTAGTCACTTTACATGTGGCTCTGAATGTAATGAAATGTATTATTGAAATGTATTTTAAAGCAACCACATATTTTCCTACTTATTTATTACATTTAGTTCAAAATCATGAAGCTCCACAAATAATAGACATTCCACAAATAATAGACATTATCCACACATTACCTTGGCTTTCTTACTTGGTAAAAGCTTGGGTATTCTCATCATTGATACTGTGCATATTCATTTAGTAACTTCTGACAGAAATAGTGATGATAGCTCAATGAAATGGCTTTCTACCTAACAGATTGTGTATGAAAATCTTCTTTAAAGTGAATACAAAAAATGTAAGTTCTTGTAAGTGAGTAAGTTGGGAAAACAATTACACAGGTGGTCACAGTAGAAATATTTTCAAAACAATGTAGCTTTACCCATCTTACTAGGTGGGAAACTTGTCAGGACATTGAATTACTAGATGTTCTTCTTGTTCATATGGGCTTCTAATATACTTTTTGTGAGGTGTAAGGTAAATTGGCTGATTATAAAGTGTAAAATTATTCAGACTAACAATAATAAGAGAAGTGTAAGAACATGAAGAAAGAAGAAGCTTCTACCTTTTTCAGATTTAGAAATAGCTCGGAAAATATGATTTTAAAGTATTCCCTTGTATTTGACTGGTAAGACTAGGTTTTTAGCTTAATTTATCTTTTATATAAAGTAAGATTAATGATACTTCTGTTTTACTATGCATAAAATCTAGGAGAGAGTGTCCTGCCAAATTCAAAACTGTGCAAAAGAAGTGTCTTTTATTAGGTGATAGAAAGAACTTAAGAAAATTAATATTCATACACTTAGAAGTTACAAATAATTTTATTTGACAAAGACAAGTATTTAGTATTATGAACTGCATACTAACATTTTCAATACAAAGTATTTCAGAGTACAACAGTGATCCCATGCTGGCTTTACAAGTCATGAACTCTTTGTATTTCAGTTGATGAACTGTGAAACTGTAATCCATTTACATTTGCAAATGCAAAGTGGGTATTGAAAGTATTTTAGCCTAATTCAAAAGACTTTATTTGTCAAATTCCCATTGTCTTATAATAGATAATGAAACAATAACAAGTAGAACGTGTAATATCTGATAACAGAAGACATCAGATAAGACTGATATGACAAACTGCAACATGGTTACTGAAGTAGTAATAAGAGAAAATAGGTAAAAGGTTGTTTCCTTGTAAACTTCTTCATGACCTTGCCTGTGGCAATTGTAGGAGACCATTTGTTTAGAAAGTCTACCAAAACCAAGTTTTTGTCATTTACTTAAATCCAAGTTTTTAAGTAATCTCTATATGGTGACACAGATTAATGTAAAAGAGCTTAATAGCACATTTTACCATTGAAGAAAGAAGTCAGTAAATCTAAAATAAAGATTGGGGAGACTTTACTCACTGCAAACCTATTTCCCCTTGCTCGAATCCTTTGACCTTCCTTAACAGACTTCAAATTCAGTGTTGACTAGAACCTCTAAAATCCAGTTATTGTATCAGAACACATGCTGGCACTAGAGGGAGACCTGAGCACGTGAACCTACGCAGTGTGTTAACATCACAACGTTTAAGTCTTATGAGTCTAAAGGTTTACTTTATGATCTGTAATAATTTTGAATGCTCTAAAAGGTATTTTAAGATTTAAATTTAAATCTCCAAATTTAAATCAAGTTACTTCATTGACTAACATTCCAGCACTTACAAATATTATTTCAAATGCACTACAAAACACTACTGTAAACTCTTAATGTTTACAAAAATGCAAAGTAAGGAAAGCACATGATTTCAAGATCCTTTACAAGCTCTTATGTTTCAGTCTGCCTGTTTACCTGGTTTTGTATACAAACTTATTTCTGTTGTAGCCACTGTTTGAGAAGAGATACAGGGTGATGCCAGACAAATAGTTGGCATTCAGTTTATAAACTATCACCATCTGTTTATTTTTTTTTCTATTGTTATTTGTATGAGACTGCTTGGTAAATAGAAGGATAATAAATGCATTATATTGGAATTGTAGCGATTGCTTATTCTTTACACTTTATCACTTTACATTCAACCACTTAAACTACTAATGTTTTAATCACATGGAACATGCAATTTTTATTAGAATGGGGCATAATATGCACTTTTCTCATTTATTATGCTTTTACCTGTATGTGTGTGACATTTATATTACCTAGAGGCATTCTATTAATCTCGTTATGGGTGAGACATTAAGCTTGTCTATCACTATAGTATAAGGATACAGTAAATAAAGAATCATAAAATCATTAGGGATTGGAAGGGAACTCAAAAGATCATCTAGTCCAATCCCCCTGCCACGGCAGGATCATCTAGACCAAGTTGCACAGGAACACAACCAGGTGGGTCTTGAATGACTCTAGAGAAGGAGACTCCACAACCCTCCTGGGCAGCTTGTTCCAATATTCTGTTACCCTCACTGTGAAGAAATTCCTTCTGGTATGGATGTGGAACCTCCTGTGTTCCAGCTTGCACCCATTGCCCCTTGACCTGTCACTAGATGACCTTGAGAAGAGCCTGCTTCCATCCTCCTGACACCTTCCCCTCACATATTTAGAGACATTCATGAGGTCACCCCTCAGCCTCCTCCTTGCCAAGCTCAAGAGACCCAGCTCCCTCAGCCTTTCCTCATAAGGGACGTGTTCTACTTCCTTCATCATCTTCAATGCTGTACGCTGGACACCCTCCAGCAGCTCTGTGTCCTTCTGGAACTGAGGGGCCCAGAACTGGACACAATAATCTAGACACGGTCTTACTAGTGCAGAGTAGAAGGGGAGTAGAACCTCTCTCGATCTGCTAACCACCCCTCTTCTGATGCACCCTGGGGTGCTGTTGTCCCTCTTGGCTACAAGAGCACATTGCTGACTCAATAGTCATCCTGCTTTCCACTAGAACCACCAGGTAGCTTTCATTCATTCTTTTCTGAAAGTACATGAAAAATTGAAAGCTTCTGTAACAAGTACATTCATTATACTTCTGATCAAAATAAATGAAAACAATTTAACTGTAGTCTCTGAATTAGAAACAACTCCTATATCATCATCAGTTCTCCCAGTGATAGGTTTTGTACTATATGCATCTCACTAGTCTGCCCTATCATCTCTGGAAGATTCTAATACATTGTAGGTACTTTGCCCCGGTGCTTCTGAGTAGTCACTGGATGTTCAGATGCCTTGAGTTTACTCTGTGGTTAACTAACTGAAGATAATAGATTTCATTATTATAGCTTAATGATTGGAACCATGCCTCATAGTTACTGTCTATTAGTCTTCTTGAAGAATCATTTAACTGGGAACCTAATGCAAAGATATGTTGTTGATTTTAATGCAATTTCCTCTGCTTTATTAACATTGTTGCCTTGTAAGCTTGGCTAATGTTGGGAAAGCTTAACGCTTAACTTACTGCTTAACAATGTAGCTCTATGTAGGGTCAATTTAGAGTCAAAGACTGACCCAGTTAGGTAAACTCTTGGAGGGATTACATGCATATTCTGGACACGTATTAGCTAGAAGAAAATCACTTTGAAGTTTGAGATCCATAAAGCTGAAGACAAGCTAAATACGGGCTCTGGTATATATCTGACATGTTGCATATAGATTAGTGTTCCTAAAACACTTTATAGCTTTATAGGACTATTTTGGTACAGTTGTTTTAAATGTGACTACTAATCACATTGGAGTTACCTAAGATGTTATTTGGGCCTTTTAGTTTTTTTTGAAAACTGGTAAAATAATCAGGCTATGTATCACATATAATGAAAAAAAAGCATGAGGAACATGAAGGTTGTTGTTTACAGTGAATGCATTAAATATATCAGCAAGTTACACAAGCTGGTGCTTCCCATTTTATTCTTAGCAAAAAGGCCAGAGATAAGAGTATAGAACTCTGTTAAGGCTTCATTTCCATAACAGAAAACAATTATCCCAGGAAAGCAAGAAATAAATTACTTCAAAATAAATAAAACCTTTTGCATTCACTGCTTTTTCAGAAGTCTTTTAGAAAATATGCATAATTTTGTGCACAAATACAAATGAAAAAGGAGCTTATGTGTAGCTGTTTTAGTCCAGTGCCAAATCTAACAAGTCAAGCATTTGTTTGAGAGTACAATGTATATTGGATCTTGAACAGAAAACTGATGGACAAGCCAAATTCAGTTGCTGAGTGCACTTCTGTGACTGCACCAGAGGTACATAGCAGGCAAAAATTGTTTTTAGATATGTTAAGGATGAAGTACTATATTAGAGCACACATATATTTTTAGTCAGGTCCTAAGAGGATGCTATTAAGATAAAGAAACTAATAGGGACAGTTTAATTTGAAGCTATCACTTAGTGATCAAGATCAATTGTTTCATTCCCTTTGAAAATTTTGTTCTCTTTGATTTTGGTGATTTATTACACCATTTCTGTGATGAAAATAGAAACTAGATGAAAGAAATTTAGAATATTCAGAAATAAAATTTGCTATTAATCTGATGTCGTTGGCTTTGTGCAATGCCAGTTTAGCTTATCAAGCCAGAAGAGATATGTCTATTTAAAGTATACAAAAGTGTGATTATTTCAAACAGATAAACAAGAAACCATTTTATCTAGAAATTCCACTGGGAGCTCATACAGACTGGGACAAGCTATTAGCAATAGACTAGCTATGAATACACTTTGCTTTCTCACTGAAGCAGAAAGTAAGAGTAGAATGTTTACACAGCCACGCAGCAGAGGACTGTTTTTCAACAGAGGACTCTGTCCCACAAAAGACCATGAAACCAAAATGTTGAGGAAGAATGTTCAAAGTAATTACAAATAGGATCTGGTGGCTGTAAACAGTAATTTTTCTCCAATGGCAGTTCTTTTACACTTCAATACAATGATTGTAGATGTCCTAGAAATCTTTTTATGCTATATAATTTGTATATAGGGAGATAATCACTTGCCATATGTTACATTGAAATGTTAGTTGACCATACTGCTAGCCCTTGCCTTGTTTATCATTTTGCATTGCTTCAAAATGTGAGAAGTATCAGCTGGATGGTATAATTTCATTTCCTGTTTTTCTTTTGAGCCCTCAGGAGCTCAAATTTTTGGAATTCATACAGTAGTCCTTTATAATTCAAAGCTACTTCTTAAATTCCTGTCACCTGATGCTCCTCTACTGGATCTTTACCTCTGACTCTGCCACTATAACCGTGTAAAGATAACGATAACCAACAGATTTAAATATTTTGATCTAACAGCTCATCTGACAAGTGTTATCATAAGAACACTACTGGATTCTGTGTAGCAGTTGGGGAAAAGAAAGGACCAATAGTTACTTTTGCTTTTGGACATCTTTGGCAAGACATTCTATTTTCAGGCACTTTTTTTTTTTTTTTTTTTGTGAATCAAGAGCTACTCCATTGTTTAATCAACTGGATTTAATCCAGTGAGAAGACAACATTATGTGTATAATAGTACATATATATATATACACACATATATATATATAATATATACTAACAATATAATAACAGTATTATTTTGTGAGGTTTCTTGTCTGTCAGACATATTGCAAAACAATAAGGAATAAACAAGAATATAAATGTATCCCATCAGAGTTTTGCTTCATGCATATTTTCTCGAAAGCTAGATTTTGCTATATGCTATGGAAATTGTTTGCTTCCATAAGTTAGCAATAAGAGATAACTTTTGAAGAATTAACATTATACAGATCACCAAGATGTGATAGTATCCTGCAGCTGTCATAAGGGTTCTGTCTGTTATTGTGAGTACAGTTTCTGTAACCCTAAACATTTTAAATGGCCGCAGAAGAGGAAGGGCTTTGTTGTGGTTTACCATTTGCACTCAAGTGAAAAGTTTCTTGCCAGTGAATTCTGTGCTTCATAACTCTGGCAACAGGCATGGAATGTTGGGGGGTTTTTTTCAGTTTCTAATACAGATCTGCTGCATGTTACAGTTTTTATCATTATGAAAATGCACAATAGTGGTGCTTTCTTCTATATAATTTTATGTGAAGATTGCTAATGTTCTGTGACAGTCTTTTTTGAATGGTATAATCTTTTCACTGTTGATATTCTGTAAAACATCAAATATTCGTTAGGGGCTTGGCCAACTGTGCCAATAGAGTTTTACTAACTATAGCAGGTCATGAACTTTGGATTGCCATATAGAAACAAGCTCTACAATTGCTAAATTCCTTTAAGCATGTATATATTAAATCATGCTGGATCATAACATAACAGCAAAACAAATTATTTGGTAATTTCTGTTAACTTTGTTAAAACTGATATAAAATCATAGGCAAAGGAATTTAAGCTGCTAGCAGAATTAAAATAAGTTTTCAAGAATAAGAATTTGAAATGTTTCAAAGAAAACTCATCCCTAATACAGTGCTAAATCAAGAACCTGGCAGATAAGCAGATTTTTGTTAAGTCTATTTTTAGCTTTTCAATTAACCAAAATGTTGTATTCATAGGCATATCTGAAAAGTCTTGCAAAACTTCTGTACTTCTATTCCCCAAATCCCTATTATTCAGTGATAGAGGACTGTTCATTTTTTCCAAAATTAACTGATGGCAGTTGCTTGCTTTGCATTCTTATGACTTTAGCCAGTGAACATATTTCATCACTATGGCTGCAAAAAACAAATACAGAATCACAAAATATTAGGAGTTGGAAGTGACCTCTTAAGATCATTGAGTCCAACACCCCTGCCAGAGCAGAACCAAAACTAGGGCAGGTCTCTGAGAAATGCATCCAGACAGGTCTTGAAAGTCTCCAGAGAAAGAGACTTCACAATCTCTCTGGAGAGCCTGTTCCAGTGCTCTGTAACCCTTACAGTAAAGTTCTTCCTCATGTTATGTGTAACTTCCTGTGCTCAGTCCTGAATTCATTGCCCCTCATCCTATCCCAGCACTCAAGTGAAAAGAGGTTGTCCCTGACTTCTTGACAGCCAGCCCTCATGTATTTATAGACATTAATTCAATCCCTTCTCAGTCTTCTCTCCAGACTGAAAAGCTCCAGATCTCTTAGCTGTTGCAGTGTATCTGACAGGCACATAAGAATTAGTTGACACGGAAGGATTTGCTCTCTGATACTAGGTGAAAATTTGATTTCTTGAGGGAGAAGAAGTGAAAGTAGGGTAAATTGATTAGATAAAATCTCAGGTGTAGTATTTTAATCTCAACATAAGGTTGTATTTGATCTGCTTTGATGTGTTCTTTTAAGAAATAACTGCTGAATGATGAACTGAATTATCAATGCATGTACAAATGGCAGATGAACCATTTTATAATAGCCTTTCCAACTGGCAAAATCATTACATTTTCTGTGTACCTGCTCATAAGAGAGAAAAAAGCATGTGTGGTAGAGTAGAAAGTTTCACCAGGTCCCTGAATGTTAACCTTCATATTTTTGGCTTTGCAGCATTGATATATCTACTGCAACATTTCTAAACCCACCAGATTAACTCCTATATTCCTCCCTCTCCAGAAATTATCTTGTGATATTTTTCCCACCATGAAGTCCACATTAGGACGTTCTACTCTTTCTACATTATGATGCATATATGGAGACATGTTAGCTTTCCTTTAAAAAAAAGAAATCCAAATAACATTCAGTATAGAAGTTGCCCACTATTTGTTTAAACTTCATCACTGAAAGGGATCCAGAGCTTTAATTGTTAAATTTGTTCAACCCCCTTCTGAGAAAACCATGTGGACTTTCAGATGACTTAGGTGTTTCACAAGTACTCTGGCATTTATTTTAACTGTATGCTACTTGGCATAAGATGGTATTGTTGTTCCCATTTTATGTGAATCAAGTTGCAGATCAGATCACAGAATCAAAATTGGAAGTACCCACTAACTTTTAATGTCTTCATCAGTAATATAGACGGAGAGAGTTGAGTGGATCCTCAGCAAGTTTGCAAAAAATACCTAGTTGAGTAGTGCAGCTGACATACCTGAGGCTGCAGCCCTGCTTCAGTTGTGGGTAGAATGGAGAACTCCCCACCCAATAAAACCTTAGAAAGGAATTTAATAAGAAAAGAGGAGATACTGCACTCATCTGTTCACACATGACCATCTCTTTTTATCCTCTTACCCCTTTCTTTTCCCATGCTTGCTTTTTTTCCTATAATACCTAAACCCCTCCTTTTTTTTCCATCTTGTACTCCTTCTGTAAACATCCTGCAAAAATCCTGTGCAATCTCAAAATGCTCTTACCTTGCATCCCATAGTGCGTCCTGTGTCCCTAGGTGGCAAAGCCCTTTGACCAATATGTGATCTGAACAGCTGCTCCTGATTACTCACCTTGACGGGTTTCATGCCTGGACAGCTGGCTGGTGCAGCCCTGGGAAGGGCCCAGAAAAATTATTTCTTGGGAGTCTAGGTTCTCAACTGTGCTCCCCTGATCTCATGGAGGTGGGCTGCTAATGGGTTTATGAAGGCCACCTGGGCTCCTCTGTGGATATGCAGATAGTGTTTTATCACATAACCCAACAAAGTCCAACAGAGATGTTATCAGTCTTGTTCAAGAACACCTTTCATACTTTCTGAATTGTTTGTGAAAACAGAAAATACTTGTTTGGTGAGAGCACAATGTGGCAAAATGTGGATCATGGTTCACATTTCCTAACAGGATCAGGAAAATCAATGGTATATCAGTGTGGATGGGTGCTCTGGAATCTAGAGTCTGCCATCTTGAACACAAACCCAGTCTTGGGTACATTCAGTGGCGCAGTCCTCTGCAGTATCTGAACAAAGCAGCATATAAGCACATTGTCTGACTGATATATTTTCTTTTTTTATGTAAGGACATCATACCTAAGGGGCATTTTCCAAAGGCTGTGCTCTTTTTAATATCTTTAGAGCCATTGAGTTATGCTTGAGATAAGTCATCTAAATCCATATACTTTTGAAAGTAATACCTGGGTTTATTTCCGAAAGGCTAAGCAGACATTTAGATGAGACAGTACATTTAGTTTTCATCTGCTGGTGTCATTTGTGAACAACTTATTCTTCTTCCACCCACTGAAAATTACTAATTCTGTGGATTTTTTTAATCCTTTCCTATACATATTAATATTGCATGTGTAGGTAAGGTGACATTCTCTAGTGAAAAAAGAAAGAACATTCTGACATTCTTTATCACAGTTGAAATTTTGTATTATAACATTCAGTTATTTTCTACACTTACACTCAGTTTGTATAGGGCTGCACTGGTTGAAAATTGAAATTAGAATACAATAACCTGCATAATGGGCATGAAATACTTCTTCAAATAGTGTAAGATTAATGAGCCATGCTATGAGAAACAGAGAGCATAATGCATACAGCATGCATTGTGAGCTCTGAGGTAAGTAAACTTCATTACAAAGGCCTTCAGCCTTCCTAATTCTTTTTATTCTAGTGTCGCTGCAAATATCTACACTACAGACTCTACCATCTCTAAGAATGACCTTAAGAAAGAGTAGAAGCACACTGTTTGCCCTGCCGAGCAAACTGTTAGAAACAGACGATTTGTTTTCATAAAATGTTAACTAAATAGTGCAATATAAAAGAGCAACATAAGCTATGACACAGAACATAAACTAGTGAGAACAAAATTAATTAGAGAAAATGTATTACTGATAAAGTTCTAAAAACAATTCAGCACCTGAACAAAAAGTTAGAACTCCTATTAAGTGCCTACATAAAACAAATTTTAAAAAATTTACATGCAGTGTTTTAAGATGAAGAAATATCATTAATGAAGAAGGTACCTGTTACACATTTAGATGGCAAAACTCCCACAGCAAATTAGAAGTCTAAAATTAGGAACAAGTGGTCCAATTTATAAAGAAAGATTGGTAACTTTTGGGAATGCTTTTTCCTTTGAAATTAGGACCTCTGCTGCTAGGAACTTCATTTATGTGGGAAAAAACTAGATGTCCTCTTAAGGACGCAGGAAAGTGAATAACCTGGCAAGCATTCATAACATAGATTCAGTTGTGGAGAATTCTTTAGAAAATCAGGCCTCAAGTGTCTAATTATAGCAATCTGCGAAAGCCCTTAGTTTAGAGTTCGTGGAATTCTATGGAAGAAATCCAGAATGGCTCAACCACTATTAAGCAGTTGCTGTAAATCACAGATTATTAAATGACTGCTTTAGATAGTGATTTTAGTGTTGGTGACACCCAAGCAGACATCTAGTCTGAAAGAAATCAAATGTTTATCCATGTTCTCTCAGTTTACTATTTTAGGAATATAAGATTTACCCTACCGCTATATTGAAAGAAGTTGGCATCGGAATTTGTTTTCTCTGTTAAATCCAATACAGGGTTGGTAACTGTGAGGAAATTCAGAAACATAACAGAAATATATAAACATGAAATTAATTTAACAATCAGAGAAACACAGTACATGTTAATAGGTATACATTTTTCTGTAATCCCTTAATCTGAGAGAATAGCCTCTAAGTGTGAAAGTGGTGTTCATCTCAGTACCTCTTCTGTTTTAGTTTTTCTTTAGCAAACCAGAAGAATTCCAATTAGTCGCCAGTTAGTTTCAGTTAAGACTAACCTTTTTTTCATGTGGGAAATTGCAATGTGCATGTAATATATCACTCACCATCAAAGGTTTAACAAGATGCTGTCATCTCTGTAATCCTGTTTTGCTACTGATGTTACATACAAAGGTCAGGACCAACCTTGCAAAAGATTTTTGCCTGCAAAAGATGCAGATGTGTGATAAAGAAAGCAGACAGTCACTTTCTCTAAACTTTTATTTAGAAATGGCAAACTGCAGCCTGCAATTGTGTCATGATGTTACTGAGCATTCATTAGGTTACTGATAATGTGTGTGGCTCTGGTTCACTCCCTTGGTTTTCCACCATGATTCCTGCAAAGATGGTAGGAGAAAAATGCTGGAGAACAGTGGTAAGGAAGATCTAAAGAATAACATGCATCCATAAAATTGTGGAAAAACTGAGCAAGATAAATGTTTTCCACTTGGAAAGCAGACAAGTTTGAAGATGTCGGAGACTAGAAGTACAATAGAGAACAATGTTAGCTCTATTGCATTCTTCTCTGGGTATCTGGATGTGGTTACTACCTATGAAAAGATAATGATCTAGTTGGTCCTCCAGAGCATTCTTACATTCTTGTGACATCTTAGACTGAGACAGTAGCAGTTTATAAACATAAGACATGCATGGGCTAAGTAAGGCAGAGCCCTAATAAAAATGCAAAAATAAAATGCTAACTTTCTTATGATTTATTTTCTAGAAGGAGATGGATACAACACAAAAGTAAGGCAAATTCTAAAGGAAACACTAAATTGTTGCTGAAAGAACTAGGACTCTGTTCTGTGAGTCGGTCTAGGTGTCCTGCTGTGGCAGGGGGATTTGACTAGATGATGTTTCGAGGTCCCTTCTGATCCCTGATGATTCTCTGATTCTGTGAGTCTCTTAACAGTGTGAACAGATCTTTAGTAGGACTAATCTGCCAAACATTTTATTACAAGTGAAAGATAATTGGGTCTGCAGACACCCTTCCCCTAATTTGGAATTTATCAAGATCATAGTCCCAGTGTTGTGAATTTCTCTGTGATACTAGCTAACCCATCTTTCAAGGCTTGAAAGCAGTAAGAGGGAAGCAAAGTCATGCTGTTGTCCCACTTTGATTTACTGTTTGGCTTTTAAGGGTGTATAACAGAGTAACTGTTCTAAGAGTGCATTCTTCTTGACCTGAAGGGACCATAGGAATTCTGTTTTTGAAGCAGGAGGAAACCATGAATTGTGTAAATCACGTCAACTGTACACAGTTTTAAATGCTTTCATATTAGGTTTAATTTATCATAAACCTGTATGAATAAAAGGTAACATTTATATGAAAGATACCGTTAAACCATCTTGAACCAGATACTGACCATTTACTCATGTTTTCCACAGATAAAGTTGGTGTTCACCTCACTAAGAATGTCACTTGCATGTTTGTCTTTGCATGTGCAGATGTGTAATTTGAGGTTTGAGAGACATGAAAATAAAGTCTTACTATTCCCAGTCTATAAATGCCTAAAAATAAATCAGTTTGCAAATAACTTAGTTGTGCTTTATTTATACCATTATAAAGGTTATCAGCCATGGTAGTTTATTGCTTTGGTGCTTATGTTTTTCTACCACTTTAAAAGATCCCTATAAATTTTGTCTTCCCAAATTAATCACATTTTGTGGTTAAAATTTTGTAGTATGAAGAGATAAGAGAAATTATTTATTATTCATGAGGAGTATCTGCTAATAAAGCAAAATTCTTTTTATCTTCTGATTTAAAAGATCAAATGAGGCAGGTACTCAGGTTACTTTTCTGCTTTGGTTAAGGAAGGTCAAATAGCCTTCACCTCTGTATTTTCATCTTCCAGTTTTTGAATGATTATGATAAATTAGTCATTGACTGAGATCAGTCTTACTGAATTTATAACCTGAAATCTTTGAGAATCAATGTAGATGATTTTGTCAGCCTTGATTGTTATGAATGTAACTGAAAAAATGAAACAATTTTTGTACAAATATTGTGTAAAGATTATCCCAAAACTAAACTACCTGTAGCCAGTTTAAAGCTCAGTACTCCTCCATTCCATAGAATACCAAACATTATGGTCTGAAGTTAATTGCTTGTATTATTGAAAACAAGATAGAAAACTATTATTATTTATATTACACCTATTCGGAACTGTGTCCATCATATACCATTGTGCATGAGCAATGCACAAATTCAATTGATTCATCAGGATAGGACTCTAGTATGCATCCAAAACAGTGGGTTGTACCACTTTTAGGCATCTGCTGTGCAACCCAGTCCAAAAAGTTAGGCACCGAGTCTTGATGCGTGGACAAAAGAGAGGCTTCAGCCCAGCTCATACAGCCAAGTAATGGAACATTTAGCATCAATATGCCCAGGCCAGACTGCTCTTATGAGCAGATATCTTATCTGAAAGGTATGGGTTATGATCTAAGATGTTTGCCCTTCATTTCTCATCAAAGAAGTAATTTTTATATAAGCAGGCAGCGGTGGTACAGACAGACTCATATTTTCTTCTTCTTTTCCTGGTGAAGAGAGAACTAATCTGATTTGTATCATCTAATTTGTATCAACATCTTTACGGCAGGCCTTATTGAGGGCACAGCTGTTGGACAGAAACCTGTATTTCTCATCTTAAAATGTTATGTCCCTCAAAATGTTTCTGTAAGGCAAAAGAACATTCCCTGTAATTTGATTCAGCTCTGTGTCCAGCCTTTCACAATGAATGTTTATCAAACTTATGAAAATGCAATCATTCTTGTTGCCAACATTATTTAATTTGGCCATATGAAATTAACACTGTATTTGTAACTGCTGAGACCATTCTCAGCAACTAACTAATTGAAGAAAGAGAGGATAAACATAATCAATCTCGTAAAATGGGATGTGGTCTGCAGATGGGAAGTGGTATATGAGAGCTGGGTAACTATTGCTTAGATTATGTACAACCTACCGTTTGCTATTCTACACCCTACCTCACACTTCTATATTCAAGCTAATACTAACATCTTCCCCAACTGTCAGTCACATTTTCATGACAGTAGAAATCTCACAATCTTCCTGCTTGTTTTTGTCTCAGATTGGGGTAAAAGTTTGCTGCTAAAGCAAGAGTACAGGCTGGAGGGCAGGGTGTGCTGGAAGCAAAGAAAACATGTCTGAGATCCCAGGAGACCTTATTGGAATGTGGGTCATGGAACCCCATAATTTGTGCAATTGTGAAGTTGCACAAATCATTGCTGCTTGCAGATAGTAAATGACACTTTTCTTAGCTACAGATTTGCATGTTAGGGAAAGCTTCAGGAAGAGCGACTAGTCTAACTCAATTTTTCACCTGTCAATTAGAGCTTCTGCAGCATGTAGTTGAGCTCCCTGCCTTTGTTTTGGACCGCATAAGGAGGTGTGTCTGAAGGTCTCTTCTTCATTATGATAGTTGATATGTAGAGCACAGGAACCTAAATACCCATGGTCCTTTGGTGACAAATCATTTTGCTTTTGGATGTTGTGGCCTTTATGCATTTTTTGGTAGAATAAAATTATACAAGTGATACAAGAGCAGAACATTACCACTGAGTTGTGAAATATGTATTTATTGCCAGTACTGCCTGCTTGCTGAAAATCAGACAAGTAACAGTACATAGCTCAACAAAGCCATATTTACTTATTTAAAAATGCCTTTGCATTCAAGAACTGTGAGTTTTCTGCTTCAACTTCTTAAACTGTTTTCTTCAAGCAATCCCAGAAGTAGGATTAAAACCATTGCTCTACTGTCTGTCAGGATACCACTGATAGGAAGAGTCTATAATTAGGAGTTTATGTTACAGCCAGCTTTATCCACCCATCAGACATTGAGAAAGAGCAAAACTGTAAGCCTCTTTTAATAAAAAAGAGAGCCAGACAGCTTCCAAGCACCAGTTCTCATATGAAAAGTTATATCATGTTTGCTTTAAAGATATGATAGAATTACCCTTGCATAAGCGTTTTATGCCCCTAGATTTCCTAGGGTATCTTGTCCGGTCTTCAGCTGCCAGTATCCCATAAGCATAATCCAAGAATGCAGCAGCAATGTGACAGATCATATTCTAGAGATAGTACATCAGGTGGCAAAAGTTACATGTGTATGGGCAACAGGTCTTTTTATTTAACAAAAGGATTTCCCATTTTAAAGGAAGAACGGATGTACTAGCTTCTATTCTAGTTATAAGCCATCAACATTCTCTCTATAACTACTATAAAAGGATTTATAAAGAGGTGAAGCTGAGTCTGTTGCAACAAGTGATAGAAGAAGAGATAATGGCCTTAAGATGCAGTAATGGAGGTTAGATTGGCTATTAGAAAGAATTTCTTTACTGAAAGAATTTTCAAGCATTGGTTGTCCAAGGCAGTGAGTGATAGATTTCTCTTTCCTGGAGATATTTAAGAGTCCTGTAGACATAGTGTTTAGAGACATGATTTAGTCCAAGATTTTTCAGTGTCAGGTTAATAGTTGAACTAGGTAATCTGGAAGATCTTTCTAACCTAGGGGATTTTGTGAAATGCTGGACTTCCACAAGGTTTTTCAAAGAATCTGAAATTACAAAAGTTTTGGGGCTTATTTATTTTGAATAAACTCCAATTTGGTTCTAAGTCCTGGAGATGATGGTATAAGGATTAATTCCTGGGCATAATCCTAGGTAATATTGACTTCCACTAACAATTAATTAGCACAGGGATGTGATGTGGTCTCTGCAGGGTATGGTGGTAAGCAGACAGGAATAATGTGCATTGCAGAACAGCAAGTGTTCCATCCTACATAAATGACAAGCAAACTTCTTCCTCTTACATAAACATTGTGATTTATTATTTTGCATTGCCGTGATACATGCCATAGATTGCAGTTTTTGCAAACACTCTCCACTTATTTGTATGTATTCAGTACAAATATTCTGACATTTGTAGTACAATTTTGTTTGTATAAACGTAGACTAATTTAATCTGACATTTGTTTCAAAGTTAGAGCAAGTGTGGGTGATAGATTTGGCTGTCCACCTTCATTTGTTTTGAAATTACAGCAAGTTGGGTTGGCCAGTTGATATATCAAAACCAAATGGAAAAAACCCCAAACCACTCACTCTATTCATTATAAGATTGCTTGCATTTTATTTCAGCTTAATCAGTTAGGAAAACCCCTATGAATTAGGTCTCCCTTAACTGTTTTGTTGTGGTTTACATTACTTAGGTATATCAATTCCTTGTGTTTTAGGCAGTTCTGTATAGTCAGTGCAACCCAGAATTATTTAATTCCTTGCAAAGGCACTCCCATGATAGTTTACTGTCTCTTTCTTTTATGGTTTATCATGCATCAAGCACAAAAACATCTAGTTGTTCCGTAGAATTCAAACCACTATGCTCTGTGTAGGTCAATAGATCAGATTTTTGTGTTGCAGCTTGGAGCAGTGTGTGAAGTTAGTCAGAATCTAGTTCAGGCTCTGATTTCTTGTTTAAAATCATAATGGCTTTGGGTTTGGTATAGCAAATATCCACTGAGACAAACCCTGTGCAGTGACTGAGTTGTGTCGGTGAAAACTGATCCTCAAAGTATTACTTCAGCAGTATGTTTATCATTTGGATGTCCAGTACATGTCCAGTCTAAGTGATCTGGGCATTTTCAGTACCACATACCAACCCCACAGGATTTTTTGTATGCACACAGGCTATTACCACTTCATATGTCAGGCTGAAGCAATCCATGATGTATAAGGACCACAGTGTAAGCCAGTCAGCTTGTCTGTAGATGCACAGAGAACTTCTCTGGCATTTATTAATGTGCTACAAATGCTATACCACCTGAAATGTTAGATATCCTGGATAGAATCATAGAATGGTTGGAAGGCACCTTAAAGACCATCTACTTCCAATCTCCCTGCTGTAGGCAGGGGCACGTCTTACCAGACCAGGTTGCCCAGGGACCCATCCAACCTGACCTTGAACACTTCAAATGAAGGGCCATCCACAGCCTCCCTGGAGGCTTCAGAACTGGATGCAGTACTCCAGGTGGGGTCTCACAAGAGCAGAATAGAGGGGGAGAATCACCTCCCTTGACCTGCTGATGACTTTTGATACAGCCCAGGATACGGTTGGCTTTCTGGGCTGCATTCATACATTGCTGGCTTATGTCAAGCTTCTCATCTACCAACACCACAAAGTCTTTTTCTTCAGGGCTGTTCACAATCCACTGACCACTCAGCAAGTGTTTGTTCTTGGGATTACCCAACCTGAGTTACACCACTTGTAACAAACCTCCACTTGGACATAGAGCTGTTGATCACAATACTTTGAATGGAACTGTCCAGCCAACTTTTTGAAAGTGGTTCATCTGTCAGAACCACAGACAGGTTACATCTGTGCTGCCGTGTTTTTCTTAGGCAAGATTACCAAGAGGAAACCCAGAGTTACGTTAGCTCTCATACATTTCCTGAGAAGCATACCAAATACAGATATTTCAGTTGCCCTCCTGTTTCTAACAGTGATTTCTCAAAATGCAAGCTAAATATAAATGCATGCACATAACAAGACATAGAAAGGAAGAATTAATCATACACAAGGGCAGTCATAAGTCCTCAAAACTAATTTTTCACATTGGTTTTATGAATCACTGGAGCCAAAAATCCTTGGAGACCTTTTTGGAATTTCTTGGCAGAGATGATACAGTTGGCTGGGCTTAATAAAACACAAGGCATCTCAACTAGGTATGAAACTATTGTTATTGTTAGAAAGTCACTGGCCATCTGGTTGGGCATAATGTGCAGTAAGCTATAGACTATAGTTACAAATCTAGCACTAGAAATATTTTATTTAATATTTCTTCTTGAATAGAAGAACCAAATAAATGCTACCACCATCAGTATTAACAATCAGAACAGAGAAGTGGAAACTTTTAAGGTCTGAAGTTTACAGTGTTGAAACTAATTTAGGACAAACAAAATTATCTCTTCAGCTAAATAGAAGTGGGATGAAGCCCTTATTTGAACTCAGATACTAAGAGATTGTACAGCAATGCTATACAGATATTGTGTAGCCCTTATTAGACATTATTATGTGCATCATCTTAGAAGGTATGCTAAGATTGTGGGACACAGAGAGTCTACTTTTCTGAAGAAGTATACAAGAAGGAGATTTCCTGTTATCTTTTTAGCAAGCTGTATTTTTACAACTTTAAGTGCTCTTTGTATTAAAACAAATAAAGCACCCAGACAGTGCATGCAAAGCATTTCTTATTAAAATGCAGATTATCCAAATACCTTATGCTTATCTTTGCAATTATCATTTTAAAATAATGTTTGATAAATAAATGCTTGTAATTAATCTTTTGAGTTAAAAATGGAAATATTTGTATAATAATCTAAAACTAACTTACTCCCTTTTCACCTAGCTGCCTTCAGGGAATTTACATGGCTAAGTAGTGGAAATTAGCAATAAATTGCTGTTTATTTTCAGAGAATATATGGACCTTGGTAGAAAAAGTATTGAAAATGGTAAGTTCTCCATTTTGTGCTCTGAGTTGAATAGGTGAATGAAGAAAGAGTAGTTGTAAGTAAATGGAGTTAGAAATAATATGATTGAAAAGAATTGCAGCCCTGAAAAAACTATAAAACACATGGTTTTACTTCAGATCATTTAATAAGTTTGGACATACTGGGCAGGTTGCTAACAATCTGAAAACTTGCCTCCAGGCATTCGGCATGTTCTGGTGGGGAGCCTCTCTACACTTCCTTTGCCAGAGAGGAACACATTGCACTGCATGAAAGAGTCCTTTTCCACCAACTGCAGTATCAGATCCTGACTGGATCACCCTGCACCTTTAGAATGCACATACTTTGAGGGAGGCCAGAATGAATGTGAGTCACAGGAGAGCACAGACGAAACAGCATATACAGACCTTCCAGAAGTTGAAAAATGCTTTTGTGTTACAGAGTTCTCTTCTCTCTTGTGAAAAGCAAACTGCCCCAACTGAGGAGAGGATACTTTTATAATCCTCATAAAGATAAAGGTGTTAGCTATTATTGTCATTACCTCATAGTCCTCAGAGTCAGCTCACGGGAATAAAAAACCATCTGGATCTCATATACAAAATCATAAGTGAATGATGCTATTTGAGCAATTTGTTACATGAAACTAGGGCAGTGACAACAAAAATAAAGGGAATATGCTACCTCCCTGCTGTATAATCCCCAGTATGTCTAAGTTATTTGTCTCTTTCTTGCCCATGGGAAATCAATACTACAAGAAAGAGAAATTCATAACAACTGAAGAGCAACTTGCTTGCCAGCACTGACATATGTCTTTAGATATGGATATGTCCTACCAGGCACCATCATTAAATAGCTTCTAGCAGTTGGCACAATATTTAGTTTGTTGCATTTGAACTTATATGAAAATGAATTTCAATGCTGCACAAAGCATAAATGCTGAGAAAATACAAATTTCATTGGGGAACCCAAAGTTATCAGACAATATCCCACCTACCTGTACTTCTATTTACTCAGCTTGTATTAAATGCAAGAACTTTGAAAACTTTACAATGTGAATCAGTATCCAAATCTAGCAGATCTAGTTCTCATTCATAGTAATTTGTTCCTTTCATGAACATACTTCACTGACTGTCATGAGCACATTTGTTTTATGTCATAAGGATGATGTTAAGAAACCCAAACACAGAATGCTACCAACTCATGAATTAACTTTATTATGCCCAGACATCTCCTCTAAATAAATAATATAAACTTAGAGGAGTAGTAACGCTTCTTTCAGATGTTCTGCCCATAATTTCTGCTCATAATTTATGTAACTTAGTTTCAGTAAACAGGATAATGTTGTACCTTATACATATTGTGTATACCTTATACATATATATATGTGGGCAATCACACACATGCACACACACATATCAATGTTACATGTGCCAGAAAAACTACTGAAAATTAAATTAAAAATTAGGAATAAGGAATGCAAAATGTTTTTAAAAAATGTAGTTCATGGAGCACATACGTGATGTTAGGAAATACTGTTCTAAGCTAAATTTCTGGGTACAGCATAGTGTCATAAGAGCATTGGGAGAAGTTTTTAGAAGTTTTGATAACAATACAATCAGCAAAATATTATACAAACTTTTTTTATGAGAAATGTTTTAGGGCTACTAAGTCCGTAGCCATTTGTACCTTGAAGACTAGATGTGAAAGATCATCAAGGAAACAAGTAATAATTAGTTACATTAGAAAATGTAGTATTTAGAAAATGAAGGAAGATAGGAACCAAAGATCTGCCAGACTAATTTCCAATTGCAGTGGCTTTCACAACAGGACAGAACAGTGAATGGGTATCCTAGGTTTTGATGTAGAAAGTTTATTTACTTTATTGAATTTTCAAGGAACATGAAGAAGATAGGTAGAAAAGGCAGTTTTCACATCATGCAGAAAGGAGTACAATTTTCTGAAATCTGTACCAGCTGTTTGGGTCATTTTTACATACATTAAAGATGTTTTAAGCAATAATACCATGTTAAGCATTTATCTATCTATCTATCTATCTATCTATCTATCTATCTATCTATCTATCTATCTATCTATCTCGATCCAAACTGGTATGTAAGTGATCTTGTGCAAAATCACTGAAGGCTGTGTGACTCAGTTTAATGGGAAAAGAACATCTTTTGTGCACTTACTGATGGATATTTGCCAGAAGTCCATTAGCTTCCCAGAGGTCAATGTTTAATTACATCAAATATTATTAAGTGACTGTATCATACATTGAGATTCAAGTGTTTAACAAAACATAAAATTTAACAGCTTATCTATTTCCTTGAAACAAAGGGAAGTTAAAATATTAACCACTTGCCAATACTTGAAGCATTCCTCTATGACTGTATTGGGTAAAGCAGTTCTGGAAGAGGATTTTCGGTTTGTTTGTTTAAATGCTTACTGTAAGAGCTGAAGATGGACTAGTAAACTGAAGTAACATCCCTATTGCACTGGGCCAAAAATGGAACTCGTGTATTCCAACTGGTGACCAGCATACTGTCAGCAGCACACAAAGGAAATCAGCAGATATGAAATATAACAATAAAAACTTAATTTTCTCAAAGAACTGATGTTTTCAGAATGACAATATGATTACTTTTCTGCTTTTATTCATTTTGCTTCTTGATGTAGATTGTACACTATCCCCCTAAAAGGTTGTTACTGCAAGGAAAGAATTGAATTGGAGCCTGACCTAGAAGGATGTCTTCTGCTCTTTTTATTACCCATCTTTGAAATATAACTAAACAGGATCTTTTTTGGTACCTACCAGAGATTCGGCTTGTATATTTAAAGAATGCAGGCTCTACACAGGGAATGAAAACATCTGTGAAGGTACTATATACAAATTAGGAGAAAAATTATTATTGAGTTACAAAGAAATATCTACATTGGATGTCTTGTCCTTAGCTCAGTGATGATATTACCTTTACTAGCATCTAATACATCTGTTTTAGAAGGAATTGATACACATAATCACAAATGCGGTCCATGTAACTGAACAGTTTTTTATACAGGCCCCGCAATCCAAAGGGAGTCACAGAATTTTCAGAAATCAATATTTTCATTTCAACCTTTCATGCTAAGTGTGCTGAATCGGTACACATAGGAGCCTATGTTTTGTTGTTATGCTAAAGACTTAAGAAAGCAGTTGCTGCATAGTACACATATCCACACATTCAGCCGTTTTCGTACTGCTGAACCAGCAATTTTCATAGCTTTTGTTGCCAAGAAAGTGGTGGTCAGTAACTTCAAGGCTGTAATTTGTCAAGTGTCTAACTGTATAAACTGATAGTCTGAAAGCCCAAAGGTTTGGAAAGCTCACAGACCAGTAGACCATCTGTATATGATTTTGGTTATATGGGATTTCAGTTAATTAAACAGTCAATGGCAAATGCCCTGTCCTTTTAGTCTTCTACTGCAGGACAACAGGTCCTGATTCAGTGCCAAAGAGAAAAGACTCAGAAAGCAGCTTCTGGAGTGTCAATTTATTCAGTCTTCTTATCACTGAGGTGGAAATGGGATGTGGCTTGGGACAGCCCTGTGAGACACATCATTTGATTTTTCCCTTTTTTTTTTTTTTTGCTAGTCCCTGTTAACAGCTTGGCATACTTGGGAAAAGAATATAACAAAGTGACCACCAGCAAGTGACACTAGAAGGGGAGCACAATCCTTCTATGAGCTGTTAGATGTTTTACTGGTTGTCCAAGTAGCCACTGTTTGGTTCCAAAAAGAGCAATGTACTGGCATCCATTTCAAGTATCATGCTAAACTAGGTCTCATCTGTGTTTGGGTTTGTTCATGATGATACAGCTTTACTCCCTTGTTTTATCCTAGGTAACTATGGCTTTTCAGTTTTTCTTTCAACTGAAAGCTGGAGTTGAGAGCCTTATGAAGTTGATATACTCATGTGTAGAGATTTACATTTCTCTGCTCACATTGCCGCCAAAAAGTTGCTTTACTTTTGTTTTTTAAAATAATTAATCTATCTTAAAAATGGCTAATACCAATAAAAACTCAGAACGAACAGCTGTTTGGAAAATCTTGGATGAAAGCCTTTCCCTAGGCAAATGCAGTGGGTGCACAGGCACATGCAAGGGCACATTGCTGCCATTAATGATGCCCATCTGTTAGACTGGCATGGTGCCTGCTCAGAAGCTGAGTCTAAGGCAAGGTCTTTGTGATGTAGGCTCTGCCTCCTCTATGATAGCACTGCCCCCCTGTGCGCCAAATGACTTTTCATAATAGCTTAGATTTGTAGGTAAAAAGCAAAATAGTAACATTGTTAAAAGAAAGGGAAAAATGAATGTAATCCAAGGAAAAAACTTGCTTAACTTTCAAACAAATTTGTTCTAATGGCCTTATAGGTATCTCTGTATGTGTGTATACATAAGCACACATCTATATGTGAAATCACATTGCTGTTTCCTGTGGTGACCGGTGATTACAATTATTCTTTTTCATGAAAACTGAGAGCTTGTCATTAACTGGGCAAGTGTTTTAAATATTTCACCTAAATATAGGGGCAGAATGGTTCACACTTTTTAGCAGTTACACCTAAGACCAGATATAGCTACCTGAAAAGACTGATTCTTTGTACTCCACAAAATTATTCAAAAAAACACAAGAAACCAAGTAAGACGTGTTAGATTTCAAACACTTCTGAAATGTCCATCCCTCACCTAATGTTTCTGATGCAGTTAGTATCATAAAAAGCCTAGTACTAATAATTTACAGGCAGTGAATAGAATCCTTACAGAGGTTAAAATGCATTTTAATGGTTTTGAAACGGAAATATTACAAGAAGCTCACCAGAGGGCAATGTTACACAGACTCTTTCAAGTCCTTTCTGTGTAAGCAAATACTGGATTTTGGGAAGACCTGGTAGCTTTATCCTTCAGTTATGTAAGACTGTAATAATGGGAGTCCTCTCTGAAGAGGGAACTTGATGAGTATCAGAAATATGTGCCTTCTTTGACTTCACCTAGGAGCGTGGCTGCTCCTAGGTAGGCAGTGTTTTCTGAACTCTGTGAATGGAAACATGCACCAAACCCTACAGGCTGCTCAGGTTGCATAATATAGCTTTAACACTCCTAACTGACCTACTACCTGCACTAATGGACCAATTGCTACGAAGGGGAAACCCTTGATATGGGAATAGTTTTACAGTATGAAGAGCTTTCTAGATCCCAAAGAAAAGATTATGTCACCAGTTTATTTCTCTGCATTACAATAGAACTACCTCACAAAATGCTGGCAGTATTGGGATGCTAGTTGCAACTTCTCAATCTGCAGGAAAAAAAGGAAAAAGAAAAAAAGAAAAAAATATTTACTGTTTCCATAGGGAAAAATGGTTCCAGTAGTTTCATGTAGAAGGACATGCTCTGTAATTGGTGAAGAAGCTGACTATTGATCCCTGCTCTGTCCTATGGTTGTCATTTACTGCATCTGTGCAGTGGTGTTATGATACAAAGCTTAGTTCTTAGGGGTTTTCTCATTTAATTGATGGAGTGATTTATTTATAAGTGTCATGCATTCTTAATTTTATCACTTTGAAAAAATGTTTCATAGAATTATAGGCTTAAGATGATCTAGTCAAATCATTAATCACACTGTACAAAGCCCACAGCTAAAACATGTCCTAGGGCATCATATCAACTTTTCAAAACATGCTGTGATGGTGATTCAGTCAACAACCCGAGCTGCCTGATCCAATACTTGATGATGCTTTCAATGAACAGTATTTTCCTAATGTCTAATATAAATTTCCCCAGGCGTAACCTGAGGTCATTTCCTCTTGTCCTGTCTCTTGTTACTTGTGAGAAATCTTAACCCAAAATATTAAAACTGTATCTTGAATTTTTGAAGCAGCTAATGCTTTGCTGATAAATGACATTCCAGGTGCCACACTAGTTTTAAAACTGGATTCCAAATCCAACCAGGTCAGGGTATTTTAGGTTATTTTAAGCCCATTTTAAAGGAATTAATGATTGTATTTAGTCAGTTGTATTTCTATGCATAAGTTAAATCAGGTTTTTTATTATTCAAAGTCATGGAGCACTTGGCACATAAAAGGTGGTATCTATTAGCTTGTGGCAGTCATCTAAAAAAAAAGTATGCTCACATGCTTCTGAAAATAGTAGTGTAGAAAACTGCTATAATTTAACATGATTCTGGGAAATACAAGTGGAAATATGTATGGGATTAAATTGGGTTCTGAATTAGCTGATTCAATTTCAGCATTAAATCATATGGAAAGAGAGTTACTGCATATTAATATGAATCTTATCCATTTACTCTATTGCCATAGCTGATTTCACATAATAAACACCACACAAAGAAGATGGATACAGTTTAGATCCAAGTGTGGCCCAATGACCCAGTACATGTTTTTGTGTAAGTGTTCATCAGGCATATAAAATAATTCACTGTTTTCATGTGCCTCTAAGAAGCCTGAATTTCTATGAATTTGCAGCAGAGTAATTTATATGTTCTAAACAGTGATTTTCTGAATGCAAGGACAAATGTTGATCTGCAGACTGTGGTAAGCCTCTTTACAGGCTGAATCAAATAACACAATATTAAATAATAGATTAGTTAAATAAATAAAAAGAATATTTAACTTAGAAGACATAACTTTTATTGCCTAATCTTATGGACTCTTAGCTTCTGGAATTACACAACATCATTTGAATTGCTTTCCCAGCCATGGATGTTGCTCAAACCAGGATGATAGAAACAAGGCTAAATAGGACACTATCATACAGTTACTTTTGGCAAAATGAAAAGCAAACTCTGGAAGAAGTCCAAACTCAAAGAATATTAGCCCTGCAAATAAATATGGGAAACCCAACTGTTTGCACTCTCCAGACATTCCCAGATAGACAGATTATGAAATATTGCTTTGTTTGATGAATGCGACTGTAGATGTCCTGAAATAGTGTGACAGGAAATCTTTATTTACCACAGTATTTGGCCACTATTTCGCATGAATGCTTTAAATGGTTATTTCCCCGTGAGATGCCCTAGACATACATATTTCAAAAGTTAAAAATTATAGTTTCAAAATAGACTAAGAAATTTCCCTGATTTTGATAAATAAGCTGTGAAATCCACACCGGTAATTTTGCTACACTTTTTTTTGCAGACTCCATAGCAGTTTTTACTTGTTTGAAATGTTGTTTCATTACATCTCTTTACTGGGAGTGGCAGAAGAAATGAAGGATCTTCAAATTTGTAATTTTATGTCAAGCGCACACTAAATCCTTAATTATCTTTGATAACCATAGCACTGAAGTCTGCATTGCAGGGTACTGCCTCTGCAGTTTCACCTTCAGCCACTAACTTTCTGTATGTCTTTCATAGTAGATCATTTTACTGAATTATTTTCATGCTTCTATTATTTGTTTGTCTTGCAATATTGTGGAATTTTCAACTTATTCAGTTTGCAGTACAATACTAAGGCCCATTGCCCTAGATTAGTATAGTTTTCTTTCCACAATGTCCTTTTTTGTATCCCTACATACACACACACACACATTTCAGTATTATCCAGCCAGAATTAACTCTTACATAAAGGTAACTTGGAGTCTGAATATTTGAGAGACCATCTCTATTTCTACAGCAGCTGGAAGTAATGGGGATATTGTCTGCTAAAAAACAAGATTTTTTGAAAGTAGGAACAGGGCATTCACAGTGCATGTGATTTATATTCACTCTGCCTGTTATATCTTTATGTTCTCTTTAATTGTTTATACGCACACAAAATAATAGTATGGAAAAAGACACTTCTGTTTTTCAAATAATGATCTCAGCAAACTCATAGGGAAGAAAAACGATCTAAACTTTCAATGACAGGAGTTCAACGACTTTAAAAAACAAGTAGTGAATTTTGGGGTATATTTTTGACTGTACTGAAATCTGAAGCCAACAGAACTGTCCAGAAGACACACAGGCTTTCAATGGAATCCATCAATATCTTCATAGAAATCAAGGTAAATGTAAGAAGTAAATCTCAGTAAAATTGAAGCGCTCTGTTTGCTTTTCCCAAGATGAATGCTAATGTAATGGTAGCATAAAGGGTTTTTATAAAAAATTAGCCAATTGTAGAAAGCTACAATCAAGAAATATCAGAATATTCTATAGTATTTACTCTCTTACTTTATTTTAAATTCAACTTTTCTCTAATATAGGAAAGTAAAATGGAAAGGAATATGAAAAGATTAGGTATTTATCAGCAATAAGCTTAATGAGAAGAAGAAAGCTATGGATGTAAAGGAAAATGTAGTACAAAATATTGTTAAACATAGAGAAAGAGAGAGCCTCTTATTGTTGGAGTCTACAGGTGATGTAAGGTCTTAAAGATGCTTGGGCTAACATATACAAATATAGTAACTTACTTTTTTTTCCAATTCAAAAAAACACAGCAGCCACATTAGCTTTGCTGCTAAAATGTTTAATTAAGGAAGCAATCAATTAAAGATAATGATATGTTTAAGGTTTGAAAGATCTTACACAAGATTATTTTCTTGCGTGTTATCCACAGCCAGCTAGGACTCAAGCATCACAAAAGATGAGGGTTTGAACCCTAGGTTGGTTAAAGCCTTTCAGCAAAGGACCCTTTCAGCAACTTTCTGATGAAATTATCAGCTGCAGTAGCAACACCAAAATCAATTGCAGGACTGATTTTTGGGATTTCCTAGACACGTGTAACCACTGACTATCCCCAAATCGTGTCTGTGCAGGCTGCAGGCAGGGTGGGGGAATGCCCCGGGGATGTCAGGCAGAGCAGTAAAGGTTGTTCCCTCAAGGTCCTGAGCTTTTTTCATATAATGATTTGGACTTTAAGTTGATGCACATCCTGATCTACATGGAGATATGTTTGCCTTTACCATATGCTTCTTTGGTGAAGGAACTGCTTCTTGGTCTGTCAATAATAGTAATAATCATATATATATATGTATTTTAATATTTTCTAATAACTAATATATTTGAAACTTTCACCTTTGGGCTGATACAAAATGAAACTAAGTAGAAAATAGACTGAAAATAAATATCATTGTATTAACACTAAATGACTGAATTTTGGGCTGCTTTGTGTTGAGATAAAGCATGTTAAAGTGTGTTGAATAAAGCACAGTCATTAACACTCATTTGTGAAATAGAAATATTTTGCTTCAGAGTCCATGGAACTCTTATTCTGAGTTTGACCTTTTACAATTATTCCCCATATGATTCTAAAATAACTTAAAATGTACCTTATTGTTATGGAAGTTTTAGTGTGGTCAGATGCAACACTTACATTTTAACTTTGTGAAGACTTTCTTTGAAAAGAAAAACCAAAGCCTTTGGAGGTAGTTCTTTAGTGAGCTAGAAGACAGGAAAAGCTCTGTCAGCTAGAAAGTTCTACATATCCATTATTAGGATGCTGAGAGTATTTGGAATTGCATCTTGTTCTTATTTTATTTAGGACATTTTCTCAAGAGAGCTGTATGTTTTCACTAAGAAATGCTTGAGGCATAGTTTGAAGGAAAGACATCAGCACCTATGAATCTGCACTGAAAAACTGAGAAGCATTTTGTGTAAAAAGTGTAACCAATTCTTTTTTGAAAGCTAATTGTGAAATACATTTGGTTCCAAACTGCTGCTTTGAAATTACTTTTTTAAAAAGCCAAAACCAGCTGGCAGTTTTTGTCTCTTTTGGAATATTCACAATGCATTACCTTTTTGCTGAATTATGATTCTGATAAGTAAACTTAAAATACATCTTTCATTCTGTCTGCTAAATGCTAGTTCTTAAATAACAGCTATAGCTCCACAGAGTGTAAAACCATAATATAGACTACTTGTGTGATGTTACAAAGAAAAAAAAAGATTTTATCATAATACCGAGAAATCCATGAATAAAAAATTATGCACAATATCTCAAACAAAACCAGAGCAATGTGAGCTTTATAATTAGAATGCATTGGTTTTCAAAGATGCTGTGATTGTAGTGGGTTGGAAATCTTTCTGCAGATTACAAACTAAAAAATTAAATGTAAAAATCCAACTTTGCAAGTATTGCACAATACCATGCATGCAGAAACCTTTCAGCTTTTCAGTTTATTAAATTCTATGTAAACTACAGATTTTTCTTACCAGGAGTCTACACTTACATGTGCTCAGAATTTGTGTATTAAAGGTTCCTATAGTTACTTCACACTGCAGTGTCATTTACATGCATATTTCTAGGCTAGTTAAGGTTTGTCTGCAGCTCCAAATTGTAAAAAATAATATATTTCGTTTTCATTGTATTTCGAAGAACTGTTGATAGTTACTTAGGGTCGATGTTAGGTCTGGTCCTGTTTAACATCTTCATTGATGATACTGATGATGGGTAGGAGTCCATCATGAGCAAATTTGCACATGACACCAAGCTTGCAGCCTGTGTTGATCTGTTGGAGGGTAGGAGGGCCCTGCAGAGGGACTTGGACAGACTGGAGAGATGGGCAGACTCTAATAGGATGTGTTTCAACAAGTCTAAGTGTCGGGTTCTGCATTTTGGTTATAACAACCCCAGGCAGAATGGAGTTCTTAGAGAGTACTCAGGTAGAAAGACACTTGGGGGTACTGGTGGACAGTAAACTTAGCATAGGTCAGCAGTGTGCCCATGCAGCCAAGAGAGCTAATGGCATCCTGGCCTGTATCAAGAATGGTGTGGCCAGCAGGGTGAGGGAGGTTATCCTCCCCCTGTATTTGGCACTGGTTAGACCGCACTTGGAGTACTGTCTTCAATTCTGGACCCCTCAGTTTAGGAAGGATGTCGAGGTGCTGAAAGAAGTCCAGAAATGAGCAACTAGAATGGTAAAGGGGCTGGAAGGTAAGCCCTACAAGGAGAGGCTGATGGAGCTGGGTCTGTTTAGCCTGGAGAAGTGGAGGCTCAGGGGTGACCTTATCATTGTCTATAACTATCTAAGAGGTGGTTGTAGTCAGACGGGGGTCGGTCTTTTCTCCCTGGACACTGGAGACAGGACAAGTGGTCACAGTCTTAAGCTATACCAGGGGAGGGTTAGACTTGACATTAGGAAAAGTTTTTTCACTGAAGGAGTGATCTGTTTTTGGAATGGGCTGCCCATGGAGGTGGTTGTGTCACCGTCCCTGGAGGTGTTCAAGGTTAGTCTGGATGAAGTGCTGAGTGGCATGATCTAGATGTTAGATGTTAGGTTTACTTGCTTTATTTGGATTTAGGTTGGACTGGATGATCTTTAAGGTCTTTTCCAGTCTTATCATTACTGTGATACTGTGACTGAGAGTATACTATTTCATAAACTGAAGTTAATATTTTTTTTTTATACTATACCTTTTTGGTCTTTTTTTAATGCTGGCTATTAAAAGTTTGATCTTAACCCCATGAAAGTCTTTCATTCCTTGTTTTTGTCTGCTTCGTGTCCTCAATATAACTAATGAGAAATATTTGTAAATACATTTTTGAAGCAATAAATAATTTAAATTCACTTGTTAATATTATGGATAGAGTTATTAAAAGGTAGTGGAAGTAATTCTAAAAATAAAAGTGCAGTTTATTTATGTATTTAAAATATGCTATCTTGGAACTATTTTGTCTTGCAAAAAGTAGTTTAGGTGAGTTTTTATGGTTTGTTTCCTAAGAATTACTTTCTTTTCTGGTTTTGGTATAATGACTGTATTCTCTTAATAAATTGTAAAGCAGAATGGTTAGAATACCAAAAAAAGACACAGAATTTTGTAGATTCAAATTACAATTTAATAGCAATTCTTGCCTTAGAATTCTACATCAGAATTTTACTATGGCATTAGTATTATCGAACAGTGGTATGTACCAGCTCATTATGGGGAGGAAGTCTCCTATGTTCCACACTTGTTGGAAGATGTCTGATTATGAAGACTATTAATGCTTTGACACTAAAGAATTTTATTGATTGTGACACATGAAAAATATTTTTATGAAACCATTTTCCTTTCCAGAGACTGTATAAAATGGATATACATGTTTTAATGAACTTTTACAGCAAACAATTTACAAGAAAGTTATTCTAATAGTTGGAAAATAATGATTTTCCTTTGCAGGAATAATAAGCTTGTCTTCCTTGTTCAGTTTATCATTCTAAGAGAATCTTTTTGTACTGTTTTAACTATAAGGAAAGAAAGCACATTTTCTGCAATAGACCAATTGGGGTTTTATTCCTCTTTAGCTGAACGTTTACCTGATTTCAAACCTTTCATTTTAAAACTAGGCTTTATTTACTATTATACAGAAATTTTATAGTATACATTCTTTTTTTTTCTTAATCTCCATTCACTAGAACTAATATAATGTATTAATCTTCCCCAAATGAAGTCTCTCAGCCTCCAAAAACCCCTTGCTTCCTCTGCCAAATTGTGTGTCTTATTATAGCAGTGATTTTTCTCAGTTCAAGACAGGAAACACAGATGATCAATGTTTTACATATGGAAATGAATAAAAAATATGTTGATCTTTGAAACTTGAAGCTCTAAACATATATTTAATAACATGTTATTAGAACAAGACTACTTCTTTGCTTGATTTATAGAAACTGACCAATACCTATTTTACCAGTTATCAAGATAGTAGTACAATTAACTTTTATGTTCTGAACTTATAAGAGTCTTGGACTGTTTACTTTGCTGAATAAGGACTATGGAACTTCTGGTCTTTCTTCCCTAGCAAAGGATTATATTTTTGGTAGATTTGTAGTTTTATTTTTAAAACATTAATGCTATGTAGTTTTGATAAGGGGAAAGTCTGCATATAACAAATTTAGTTCCATTATTCCTGTCTCTCCACTTTTTTTTTCTTAGTTGAGTGCCTGGTTCTTCAAAATCAATCTATTTTTCTACTCAGGATATAAGCTGCAGTATTTTATTTTGATCCAAATAACACAGTTCCACTTATTTGAGTTTACCCGATTGAAATTAAGTTGTTTATTTCTGCCTTGCTTTTTTGTTCACTCACACAACTGGATCAGCTGTGGAAACTGTCACTCTGCCTGTATCTGTTGCTAACAAATTGAGCATTGTGGTGGGTGCTTTCTGCTGCTACATCAGATAATTTGATGTGGTCTGGTTTTCAATAGTGAAGCAGTTTTGAAGGTGGACGGGATATTACAGCTGGTCAAAACAATGCAATTACAACATCATACTTTGCCAAGTTTGTCAAAAGCTTTTAATTTTTAAATAGTCCATTTTGACATTTCCAAATTTCAATTCTAACTTTTCCCTGATGCTTCCACTGGCAATACTTTGTTCATCTGTTTATTTTATCCAAAAAAGGAAATATTTCAAAAGATTGGTATTTGGATATTCCGATCTGAGAATTTTTGTTATTTACTGTTTATCAGGGCAGAACCTTGGTGAACCTGGACACACAAAGCTGGCTTCACACTTTAAAAAAAGCATTAACATATTTTGACAACTGTGTAATTGATCTCCTAAAGCTTTTTAGTAAAAGTCATCTCATATATTTTCATCTCTATGCCCATTTCAAATTTACCTGTATGACAGCTTCTGTGCTATCAAGTTTTGATCCAGAAGATTAAGTATGTAGTGCAGGCTGATGAGGAATATTAAACTTAATAGGTGCCAATTAACTAATATATATTTATCTTCTTAATAAAAATATATATATTTTGACCTATTTTAGCAGAAAATATATGAAACAATTACATAATGGTAAAAGTAGATAATATTACTCAATGCCTTATATAGTTATTTCAATTTTACAAGAAACCTGTAACATAATTAGAATACTACTCTTTACATTCACTTCAGAAACAGGAAAGCAAGTCGAAATATGGGGGAGGAAGAGAATGTGATCCATTCCCATTGCTTTGGGTAAATACAGGTCTAACCTTCTCTATGCTTATAATCTTCTTTAGAAAGTCACAGAAAAACTGTGCAGGCCTATTCTGAAAGTGAAACATGTCTTGATTTACAAATACAATTTATACCACCACCATATTCAGTAACCTCCTTAGCTTGAAAAAAGCAACATATTTCATTTATTTTGTAAATATTTTTATGGATGCACTGTTAAAGGACAGAAATGTTATTGAAGCTGAATTGTGTTACTAAATCTTTAAAGAGTTGTCAGAGCCAGAGCTACAGTTAAGGGTTTGTCTCTGGCCTTGGCTCATCACAACATGTAAAATGTACACACTGAAGTTTGAAAACTGGTAGAAGAAAAGATTTCTGCCAAAGAAGCAATGATAGATATTGCAGAAGTAGCCATGATAGACATGGCAGAGATCCCAAGGTTGAGGCACCAGATGTGGGTTATATAATTTGTAAGGAAAGGAAGATGTTTAATGTAAGCACTGCACAGCCAGTGCAAAGTAATACTTGAACAAATCAGTTGCTGTTTACATAAAGGTCTATAAAGTGATAGCAGTAAGTGTGTAAAAATATTTATTCCTTGCTGTGGTGGTTTGAAATGAATACATTTGAAACAAATCACTCTGTGCTTCTGCATATAATACTGTACACATCTTCAAGACAGCAGGAAAGCATACAGCTGATTTTTCTATAGCTTGCATAATGCTTGTCTCAAATGTAGAATAAATACGTTCAGTTAGCCAAAAATCAAGTGTTACTAGAATTGTGAGATAAACTGTAACAGAAGAAAACTTTTGCCAAGCAGCCCATTCCCTGTAATCCTAGACTTACAAGGAGCCAAGAAACAAAGTTTAAGAATTAGAAAACCATTTTATTAAGTCTGAAATCAGTAATCTGTAAAAAATGAAGGCAGAAGCAGTCGATGATTTGTCTGCATTCTGTTCTCCGGCCCAGGTACTTCTCTTACTCTCCTCCGTGTTATACTTTAGGCCTTTGTAAACCACATGAAGTGTCATTATGTCACTGTCTTCAAAAGAAACTAGATTAAAAAATTATTATTCTGCTGCCAGGAAAGAACTTGGTTCCCCACAACATCCTATTGGAAGTCTAATTGGCATGTTCTATACTGGAAGCCTACAATGGTATTTGAATTACAATATCAAAACGTTTTAGTCACTGTGCAGGGGAGAAATGCAGTTATGCATAATGTGAGGAGTACAATTTATTAGCACATAGAGAACTTTTTAATGCTTTTGTTATTGGGATCACTTTACAGATCTACACAATACAAGTACTTCATATTTAACTGAACAATGTTTTCAAAGCCAGAAATTACATCCCAAATACCTTTTGGTAATTAGGATGCATGACTATATTTTGTAAAGACCCAGTGTACAAAGGGGCAAATTGACCTCTGGAGGCTACTGCTAAGGTTTTCTCTAACTCCATATTCCTCCATTGTACAGTTTTGAGTGTAGATATAAGCCCATTTGACAGAGTCAAATTCAATGAAGCTTGGCTTTAGAATTTGTAGACTGGAGGAAACAATGCACTGAACACAGATACTCATCAGAGTTCTCTTCCAATTAGTTTCTTTAACCTACAGTGTTCTGCGACTTCTGCCTTTGTGTTCCAAATGTCTCTAGCCTCTTTGCTATTTCTTGTGATGCTCCAAGTCTATATAGTAACCTCATGAAATTCCAGTATCTCTACCTGCTTCCTAGCTCCTGCTCAGTTAGACAAACAACAAACGCACTCAACAGTACAAAGTTGTGTGTATATGATTAACAAGATTATACTCCATAGCCGAGCACAGCTAGACACCCTCCATTTTATTTTTTCCTAGCAGATCAGTGATGGAGTCTGTATACTTGACCAGTCATTGCACTTCACAAATTATGTAGAAAAATGAGACCACTTCTCTGAGGAGATCAGTGGACACTTACCACTGGTTAAAAAGGTTGAAAAGGGTGCTACGTAGATAACATAACCATATAATCTCAGTTTTCTTCAGAAACAAGTCAACAATAGGAATGCCATCATTCCAATGGGTGCAAGCTAGAGCATAGGAAGTTTCACATAAACATGAGAAAGAACTTTTTTATTCTGATGGTGGCAGACCACTGGAACAGGCTGCCGAGAGAGGTTGTAAAATCTCCTTTGGTCATTACTGGAGAGAGAACAGAAACATGGCAAGTGCCTGACAGATTCTTAGATCTGTACCTATATTTACAAAATGGTATTCTCTAGTCTGTGATGTTCATAAATGCTGCTAGTCATTTGAGTAATGCATGAGATTCAGGAATACTGACTACATAAGCCCACTTTTTAGTCATCAGACAGCTCATTCTGCTCTTGGTCATCTTTCTTTCCACAGGATTTCTTCCATACTGTCAGTGCTTTGAAATAGCTATTCAAATAGCCCTAAATTCCCATGACAACATTTTTCTTTTCCTGTTACTGGTTTACAGATTAATATCCCAGATTTTTTTCTCCAGTCAATACTGCCTATATTTCCTATTCTCACCATCTCATTATATGTGTTCCCATGTTTTTACCTGCTTTTTATGGTCAGTTTGCCTAGCTAGTCTAAAGTCTATGCTCTGCTCACTAATTTTTTTTTTTATTAAATATGTTTTTCACTTCTTTTTCCCCACAAATTTACATAAACATTTTTTATCCAATTTACATTTTTTTCTTTCAGCCTGTAAACTGTTACTGAGACAGGTTTTTCATTGCCTTAAAAAATGTACAGACCTTCTGTTCCTGGTTGTAGAACATATCAGACTAATTGAAGTTTAATCACAGAATCACTGAATTATTGAGGCTTGGGAAAGACCTCCAAGATCATCAAGTCTAGCCTATGACCCAACATCATCACAGTCACCTAGACCATGGCTCTAAGTGCCATGTCCAGTCTTAAAAACTTCCAGAGATGAGGACTCCATCATCTCCCTGGGTAGTCCATTCCAATGTCTAACCGCCATTTCCATAAGAAAGTGCTTCCTAGGATAGAACCTAAGCTTCCCTTGGTGCATCTTCAGGCCCTGCCCTCTCATCCTATCACTCTCCTGCCTAGGAGAAGGACCCAGCCTCCACCTGTCTGCAACTTCCCTTCAGGTGGTTATAATGACAAAGTCCCCCTGAGTCTTCTCCAGGCTAAACAGCACCAGTGCCCTCAGCCTCTCCTGATCACAATTTCCCTCCAGGCCCTTCCCCAGCCTTATTGTTCTCTGGATCCACTCCTGCTTCTGAATATCTTTCTTGAAGGGGCCCAGAACTGCCCCCAGTACTTGATGTGAGGCCTCACTAGTGCCAACTAGTCCTGCTGGCCTGCTGGTCACACTATTCCTGATACAAGCCACACAAAAGCACAGAATGTTAAGTATTGGAAGATACCTCAAAAGATCATCCTGTCCAATACCTCTGCCACAGCAGGATCTCCTAGATCCAGTCACACAGGAAGAACAGGATGCCATTGGCCTTTCTTGCCACCTGAGCACACTGCTAGCTCATGTTCAACCAGTTGTCAACCATTACTTCTGGATCCCTCTCTGCCAGGCTGTTCTCCAGCCACTCATCCCCCAGTTTGTAGTTGCAGGGAGTTATTTAGGCCAAAGTGTAGGATCCTGCACTTCACCTTGTTAAACCTCATCTTCTTGTCCTCTGCCCATTGACCCAGCCTGCCCAGAGCTTTCTGGAGAACCTTCCTACCCTCCTGCAGATTGATACTCTGCCCCAGAGAGTATCCACATCCCTGCCTACAATCTCAGGAACCCTGTTGCCCTAAGGATAGCCAAGCTTTTTGTTAAAGACAAGAAACATTAATTTTTCTGGAAAGAAAGAAACACAGCATATGTTGTGCTGATGTGTCATTCTGGATTGGGGGAAAGCTTTCAGTAGGGAATCTAGACATACTGCCCCAGCCACCTAATGCACATAGTCTGCTGTCTTCCTGACCTAACTGTACCTCCCTTTCTGCTAAACAGTAGGGGTCCCATGCCACTGTGACCATACAGCACAATTATTACAGTATAATTCACTTATTTATTGCCAGCAGTGAAAGACTTTTAGAGGTCAACTAATGATGTTAACATTCAATGCAGCTGATACTTTCTGTGCTCCCAGACTCAAGTCAGTATTTCCAGAAATGAACTAAATTTCACATAGCAAATATTTGCAAAGTGAAAGAGTATCTCATCTTAGCTGCTACATTGATAGTATCTCAGACCATAGTGAAAATGGATTTTATGAGCTGGTGTCACATAAAACCTAAGGCAATTTTATAATTTGTATGTGAACAACTGCCAGGAATAAGTCTTTTATGTATTGTCATCAAAAGAAAATATTTTCATATTCAGCATAGATTCATAATTGCACAAACCTTAATAATTTATTTTATGCTGCTAGACAGCCTAGTGAAAATAATATTGTCATAATTATGGTCAGGCCATTTATTAAAGTCCTAGTGTAGACAATAACACCATTCCAGTAAAATAATTTCATAGGAAACAAACATGTAAACTATTATTCTGACCCATGGCTTCCTCGCCAGAGGTCCTGTGCATGCAACAGTGATGTTATATTAACATGTGATTTCTAGTATTTATATGTGATATAAAAATCACATATAGGAGAAGGAGAAATAGTCTTTTTCCTACAAGAATTACAGGTACACAAGGATGTGAATGACTACATTTGTCTCTTTATGCATTCTGAGGTCAATTTGAATGAAATGTAATTTGAAATTAGCATCAATAAGGTTCCATAACTTCTTTTCCTTTCATACTGAGGTATATAAAAACAAGAAAAAAGATGCATTGTACACATAGAGGAAACTCCTGAAAGAAAAACTATTATGAAATTTGGTTATTGAGGATAGTGGAGGGATGTCTTGTTGATAGTTTCATGTTGCCTAGGCAAGTGCTGTGACCATTGCCTTAATAATTTCCTTCTGTGACCAATTTACCCCATAACAAATGCATGACTGCATTTTCATTTGAGCTTGATCATGAATCCACAGAAACTGTGTCCCAGACAGATTCAAGTAGGATAAAATTATCTAGACGTTCAGTCAGTACATTATACTGCATTTTTGAACATGGATAATAGATGCTAAAATCTTTTTTCAGATACAACCCCTGAACTATTGTTACGTGTGAGTGAAATCAACCACAGATGGCAATCAAACAACTGCATAAATTCTGGTCCTAGATAATGTGATGGGACTGAATGACTTTCTGGTCTGGTTTCCTGCAGATTTTTCTGGATGGAAGCTTCTGAAGTCTTCTGTTAGTTGTGCTAAATGTTTTGAGCTGTTCATTACTGAATAAAAGCTGCCAGTGAATGTTTCATTGGCTCTTCAGTAGGACATTAACATTTACTGCATTCGTGGCAAGTTAAAGTAAACAATCTGTCTAGTTTCCTTCAAACAATGATTAATGTATTTGTAAGATTCATGTGCATGATATTCATGAGAATATGAAAAAGCATATTTTACAGAATCATGAAGGAAAATTATAGCTTTGTTACAATATCCACATGTTTCTTCATTCTTCACAAACTACATGCAACAAAAGCATGAGGGTGCTTCTATTTGTGATTGCTAAAAAATGACTTAGGATGCTTATAATGGTATCACTTTCTACAGGACAGCGTGGATATGAGTAACATGGATCTGTCACACGGACACACAGATCATTAGGGGTTGGAAGGGACCTCCACAGGTCATCGAGTCCAACTCCTTGCTTGAGCGGGATCATAGAACCTAATACAAGTTACATAGAAACACATCCAGATGGATCTTAAAAGTCTTCAGAGAAGTGGACTCCACAACCTCCCTGAGCAGCCCATTCCAATGCTCTGTAACCCTTACAGTAAAGAACTTTTTTCTCATATTGAGGTAAAAATTCCTGTGCTCCAACTTACACCCATTACCCTTTGTCTTATCACAGGGCACAAGTGAAAAGAGATTGTCTCTTTCTTTTTGACACCCAGTCTTCATGTATTTATATACAGTGATTAAGTCCCCTTGTAATCTTCTCCTCTTCAAGCTGAAAAGTCCCAGATCTTTCACTCTCTCCTCATAAGGCAAGTGCTCCAGTCCCCTATCATCATTGTGGCCTGCCATTGAACTCTCTTAATCAGATCTCTGCCCCTCTTGAACTGGGGAGCCCAGAACTAGACACAACTAGGGCAGAGTAGAGAGGGAGAAGAACTTCCTTTGATTTTCTTGACACAAATTAAATTATAGCAAAACCAATTTACCTCAAACTCTTCCGATTTCCTTTTAGTCAAGTTCTTGTGTGGGTAGTTTCCCTAAATGCCACCTAAACACGTTCGGATTTCACTATCTTGCATAATTCTGAAACATATGCTCCTCTCCCTACTCTTTACACTCTTCACAATGCTTCTGGATTAACATGCTTTATTGCCCAAAAAATGTAGGTGGTATGTATCTCAGTTGCTCAGTAAGTTTGGGATTACTTTTATTCCTTTTTTTTGTTGTTGTTTTTTGGGTTTTTTTGTAGGTAGGGATAAACAACAATTTTCAGAAAGATTTGATGATTTTAGGTGCATGCATGAATCCAGACTGTTGGAGGTGCTTCAGCTGATGTCCAGAAAACAAAACAATTGCAGACAGCCTCAAATCTTGGAAAAAGACAGTGGATTATTCAGTAATCTTCAGCATCTATTATAAACTTACTGAAGCTGTGGGTAGACATGATATGACAGGATCAGAAACCATGAGACTGAGATGTGAAAAACAAAATAATACCAAAATAATAAATATTACTAGCAAGATTTTACTTCTTTTGCCTCTCTGTCTGGCCATTGGAATTTAGAAAGGATCTTTAATAGGCCACATATTCTTGATATATTCTACAAGTTGAACAGGTTTCCTTTCTGTGATTTTCTATGTGATTACTATGTGTAGGAAATAGCACCCTTATGATTTAAAACAGTAGTGATTTTATGAGTCCAGGTACAATACAGTTCGTCAACAGTAAAGCAATAGCAGTAGGGATACAGCTAAAAGTACAAAAGTGTTAATGATACAGGAATCTCTTATTAGGCTTTTAAAGATGGTAGCTAGCAAAGAGAAGAATTTTTTGCCATTTTCTTTTTTAAATTGATTCAATGTATTATAGCAATTATAATCCATTTTTAATACAGCCTCCTGAAAGTGAAAATACATGGGGCTATGCTCCTGCAATACATTTTGACATTCACTGGAGTTGCCAATATCAAAATACTGTCTAAGCCAGGGAACAACTGCAAGCAGTCCCAGTCCTGAGTATCAGGCACCTGTCTGGGGATGTGGGCTGTGGGGAAGAAGGGGCTCTTCCGGCTGCAGTATCACACAGGCAGGGACTGATGGCCCTGGAGAGGGTTGGTCAGGGACAGTAGGATTTAAAGGTGGCCTTAGGGTCCTGGAAGCAAATTATGAAAGAGAGAGGTGGTCACATGCTTCGACTGTTACCTGTAATGCTCAACATCGCTCATCTAGGCTGCAGTGAAAAGCACTGCTTGAAGCTCCATGATGGTGCCTTACTTGTTCATTTTTTTTTGTGCTCTTTTGTGATGCATCTCTCACTACAGTCTAGTAGATTTATTACTCGCAGTGAGACATGAACTTACTCCTCCCATTCCTTTTAATGGTATTATAAACAAATTTTCTTAATTTTATTTGGATCCCCACTGATGGATACCTTCCTAGAACTTACTCAAACTGTTTTTAGTGGGCATAATGTATGAACTTGGTTTTTTTAGTCACTGGTCTTAGTAAGGAAAGCTTGGGTTTTTATTAATGTGTTTATCATGCCTAATAATCTGATAGTTGCCACGTATTTGCTAGTCAAATGTTTACCCCTTTCTTTGCTAGAATTTTAAGAAGTTTTGCCTGAGACTCCAAACTTTTACTAGCAAAGGTTAGATTCTTTTTTATTTCTTAAAACTGTGGGTATATTAAGAGAGTTGATACAGCAATCTAACTACAAGTGACAATAAAAATACAGAGTTATGGGTCAGATTAAATTGCATCTTGTGTTTTGTGTTTCAATTTCAACTAATTGAGGTAATCTCTGTGTGTTCAAAGATCAAGATTTGTTGAACAAACAGTTATGAATCATTGGCTCTGGCACCAAGTTTAATAGAACTGGACTGGCACCAGTGACCATGACTTACACTGCTTTTCAAAATAAACTTTAGTCTTCCAGTAGATCTTTGCTAGTTTTCCACTGTTTCCTCCAATGTCTGTATGAATTAATCAGTATGTGATAACATGAATGCCACATAGGCTTCAAAAATGAATCAAGAGTAAGCTGGCTCAGACACAGCTGTATGTTGAGTTGCCATAGCTGCACTGATGGTCACACTCTAGCTATCAGCTGAGTGTTAACACAGGTATCTCTCATAGAAGGAAGCTATGCAAATGGACTCTGTAAAAAGAGCTGGCTTGGTTCATTTAAGTAATAACTGCTGTAACCATACAGCAAAAACACAATCAGTTAAAGTTCCATTTTCAGAGTTGTAAAAGAATTCAAAATAATGCTGTTGTCCCTCTATTCAACTTCTGAAGAAATATAAACATTGTGCAATGGGTTACTCTAGAGCAATGTGCTTAACATTGCTGTGATGAATTTAGGTAATGTGACCCTGGGGAGCTGGGGGATGTGGACGCACAGGCACACACAGGCACACACACACAGAGTTCCCTTCACCCCTGCCCTGGTAGCTCAAGTATTCTGATTGAGGCTGGCTTCAAGCTTTTCTGCTGGATTTCCTTCCACCATAAATACTACTTGTCTGATCTAGATCTAACAGTGTCATTTTTTCATAAACCATTCACACAGTTCACACAGTTATCAAGTTATCAAGTTTTTCATAAACCATTCACACAGTTATCAAGTTTGGAAGGGGCCTTCAAAGGCCATCAGGTCCAACCCTCCTGCTCAAGTAGGAAGCAAACTGCTGAAAAGCATAACTGCCTAAAAAGTCTAAAGCAGACTACACAAAAATGCATCCAGACAGGTCTTCAGAAAAGTGGACTCCACAACCTCCCTGGCCTTACTGTAAAGAAGCTTTTCCTCACATTGAGGTGAATCTTCCTGTGTTCAAGCTTGCATTCATTACTCATTGTCCTGTCTGATGTAACTGAAAAGAGAGTATTCCTTTCTTCTTGACTCCCAGCCCTCTTGAATTCATAGACAGTTATTAAATCCCATCGTTACCTTCTTTTGTCCAAACTAAAAAGTTCCAATTTCCTCAATCTTTCTTCATAAGCCATTTGTTCCAGATTCCATCATCCTCGTAGCTCTCGTAGCTCTGTGTTCAACTGTCTTAATTCATTCTCTATTTGTCTTGAACAGGGGAGACCAGAAGTGGACATAGTATTCCAGATGTGGTCTCACTAAAGCAGAATAAAGGGGTAGAAGAACCTCCTATGATGTTCTAGATTCACTTCTCTTGATACATCCCAACACCACACTGGCCGTCTTGATCACAAGGACACATTGCTGAGCCAATTTTTGTTTGTTATCCGCAAAACCTTCACTATCCCTCTCTCTAGGTGGTCACTACCCAATCTGTAAAGATGTATCCCTTTATTCCTTCCCAAGTGAAAGACTTCATGTTTGTTTTTGTTAAAACTCACTGAAGTTCTCATCCCCACTCTCCAGTGTATCCAAATCTTCTTGAACAGTTAAATGACCACTAGATGAATCAGCCAATCCACCCAGTTTGGTATCATCAGCAAACTTGCTGAGCAGATGCTTTATTCCATCATCAATATCATTAATTAAGATATTAAACAACACTGGACCCAGGACTAATCCCTGGGGGACACTGCTAGTTACAGGTCTCCAACTAGATTCTCTATCATTAATCACCACTCTCTGGGCTCTGTTATATAATCCAGTTCACAATTGATTCCACAATTCCTAAGCTTGTTTATGAGGATGTTATGGAGGACTGTATCAAAAGCCTTAGAAAGCTATTAGTCAAACATGATTTCCCCTTGGTAAATCCATGCTGACTGCTATCGATTACCCTATATATTCTTTTATATCCTTTATATCCTTTATATTCTTAGAGGTGACCCCTAGAATGAACTGCTCCATCACTTTTCCAGGGATGGAGGTGAGACTTGACTGATCTGTGGTTGTTCAGATTGTCCTTTTTTAACTTTATTGAAGATTAGACTAACATTAGCTTTCCTCCAATCTTCAGGTACCTCTCCTGTTGATCTTGATTTCCCAAAAATTATGGTGAGTAGCAACATCATCCAGTTCTCTCAACACTCTTGGGTGCATCTCATCAGGCCCCATAGACTTGTTTATGTTCCATTTACGCAGTTGATCTTCAACACACTCCTCAATAACTATCAGAAAAAGCCTTCTTTTTTACAAGTTATCTCACCTGTCTGCAGGGGATGGAGTTCAAGAGAGCTACTCATAGGGATAAAATTTTAATCAAATACTTATTAAAAAATCCTGCCTTATCTGAGTCATCAGTTATAGGACTGCTACCTCATGAAGCAGTGGGCCCACACATTTTTTATTTTTGCTTTTACTATTAATATATTTATAGAATTCTTTCTTATTCTCTTTAACCTCCCTAGCTAATCTTAACTTTAATAGAGCTTTTGTCTTCCTTATGGCTTTTTTACATGACCCAGCAATTTCTCTATAAACCTCCCATGTAAAATGTCCCTTTTTCAATAAACTGTAGGCTTGCCTCTTACGAGACACTTCCTTGAGAAGCTCCTTACTCATCCACATAGGTATCCTACTCCATCTACCTGATTTATTTTGTAGTGGCATACACTTTTTTTGGGCCTGGAGGAAGTGGTGTTTAAACATTGACCAGCTATCTTGAACTCTTTTACCCTCCGATATTTTAGCCCAAGGAATTCCAAGTAAATCTTTAAAGTGCAGAAAATTGGATTTGTTACTCAAGCATGTGATTCCTGCAGAATTCTGAACAGATTGTCTACTATCTTTAAGACTTTTCAACATACCTCAGTACTAAAGAGATAATTGAAACTCATCTACTGGAGTTGCTATGATACCAGTTCAAGTTTTCGTCTCTTAGTTTTATTGTTTTCTGTAATTTCTGAAGTAGTAGAAAAAAGAATTTCTACTTCTGTGTTGTTGAACTGATGACTTGAGTTTGCTGATATGTTTAAAACTGTGACTTATGCCCAGAACTATACCATCCAGTTCCATCTACTGTAAAATATACATTATTTTTGAACCATTAAAGGACTATTCCTCAGGAAATACTTTTTAAATATTGCCTTGGCATGCTAAATTAAGATAATGAGTGCATGGTTTCTTCAGGTTTTAGTTATGAACATTTGTTGCATTAAGTTTCTAGTATTAATTCTTAAATGTTTAACGTGAAAGAATGATAGATTCATTGAGATTGGAAAAGACCTTTAAGATCATAGAGTTCAACCATGAACCCAGCATAGCTAAATCCACCTCTACACTATGTCCTTAAGTGCTGCATCTGCACATCTTTCAAATACCTTCAGGGGTGATGACTCAACCACTTTCCTGGGCAGTGCTTTACCACCAAGTGAAGAATTTTTCCCTAATGGCCAGTCTGAACCTCTCTTTGTACAACTTGAGGCCATTTTCTCTTGCCCTATCCCTTGTTGCTTATGTAAAGAGACTGACACCAATGTGACTGCAACCTACTTTCAAGTAGTTGTAGAGACAAATAAGTACAGGACATTTGGGCTGGATATCAGGAAAAATATTTTACTATGAGAGTAATCCCTGACACAAGTTGCCCAGAGATGTGGTTTCTCCTTCCCTGAAGATATTCAGAAGCCCTCTGAACATGGCCCTGTGCAACCAACTTTAGCAGGAGGCTTGGGCCTGGTGACCTCCAAAGGTCCTTTCCAACCTCAGCCATTCTGTGGTTCTGTGAATCACCAAGCCAGATGTATGGAATTTCCTGTAGTCTGTAAGATGAGAGGTCTGTGGTTCTCTGTATAATGTTAATTTTTAAAAGCCATAGTCAGGTTTGATGAACTGGCCTTTTCCAGTGAAACTGTGCTTCTTTAGAAAACTGCCAGACAGATTTGCTGATGAGGTCAGAACTGGAAAAGCCTTAACATCACTGATGCCATCAAAATTGTTTGTTAGTTCTAAATATAGGATGTGGGCTGCTGACATCTTGGAGGTTTGCAAGGTGCCGCGATTGAGAGACGGAGACACAGCTTGATGCAAGCAAGTTGTCTAGTTTATTACAGAATCACCACATATTTATATAGTTAAGGCATACACGTATTGTACTGATTGGTTAACCATTTTTGCAAGTATTTAAGTGTGCTGCTAAGGCAGAGCATCGTCCACATAATGGTCAGATAGTTATCTCGTGGCCACAAGCTGTTCTTTGCCTCAGGGCATAGACATCGTTATCGACCACAAGTTCCTTGTCTCCCATGCTAACCTGAGGTATGTCCCTTAACAAGTATGGAAGGCCTTGCAGCACTTAAACTCATTCACACAGTAAATACTCAACAATCTAACTAAAACAAAGAGCTGACTCCTCAGCACTAAATTCAGGTTACACTACAGCAAGGCGAGGATACAGATACAAGATATAGATAAGCAAGATGTAGGAAAACTGGCAGGCATCTATTCCCAGTGCTGTGTGTTTCCTGCTGAGTGCCTTTCATGAACTGAAAAACTCTCCTCAGTAGCCATTCTATTCAGAAATTACCTCCCATAATATGACATCTATCACTAACAAAATAATCACATCTTGTTCCACATGTTCCAGATTCATAGAAAAGTTCTCAAAATTTTTAGTATATCCAAACAACTAGAAGTTTTCCTATGTGCTGGAAAATGAGAGCACAGTAACATTCTTTGGATAACATGTATCCAAGTGAAGCAACAGCTGGATGAAGTGCTAAGCTATGGCTTCCTGTTGACTGAAAAGAATTGAAATCAGAATTTGTAAAATACAGTGCAGAATTGGACAAGCTTATAAGAATAAGAGAAAGACAAATACAAGCCAAGATATGTATAGTTTCATGTATTTATGGAAAATTTTGTCCCAGTATTATAACTTTCCTATAGGAAATTCCAAGATGAACTATATGCATATGGTTCTGTGCTAGAGGAAGCCTGCCAAAATTCGCTGAAAAAAAAAAATGGGACTAGAATTCTTGTTTTAACTTCAGATTGCAGAAACAGAAAGGGAATTTTAGCAGCAGCCAGGAATAAAGAGACATAACATTGGAAGAAAACAGTATTCCATACTTCCCCTACATTTTGGTCCAGTCATACATTGCTGCAAAACAGATTACAGCAGTAATGATAACCTTCCAAATATAGATAATTGCCACCTCATGTTATGTCCTATGAAACATACAATAAAATATATTGAGTGACATTCTAAGTCAGATTAAAAATGCATTGGTTTAATAAAAACTGATTTTCATGTAAATTCTTACAATTTTTACAATTTCTGTAGATGGGATTTACTTCTGAATGCACATAGTTTGAATATCTACTTTGAGATAGTAGCACAAATGCCTATCCACATCTATGATGTGCAAAGAGAATTGTTCAATTAAATATGAATATATAAGTCAGAAGGAAACATCATATAATAACAAATGTTATACTGCAATGGAACTAATTTAATGAAGTAATATTTTGATGGAGAGCTCAATCACTTGAAAGTTTTGCTCATTCAGAATGAATAAATCAATGAGTGTCTTCCACTTTAGTTTTTTGAGACTGCTTTACAAGCATGGCAAACAGGACAGGGGTGAATGGAACCAAGTGTGAGTGTAAAGGGCATATACATAAGCATATGCAAGCGTATACACAAGGAAGCACAATAAAACAGAATTGTCACAGAGTGCTTTGGGTTGTAAAGGAACTTCAAAATGTCATCTAGTCCAGCCCTCCCTGTAATAAGCAGGAACATTTTCATCTAGATCAGCTTGCTCAGAAGCCCAATCACACTGATCTTGTATGTTTCCAATGTTTTGATGCTTTAAGAAAGAGATGTCAGGTAGATGCCTAGAAATATCAAACTTTAGTCTGTTTGAAAAGCATATATATGGGTTAATAGAAATTTATTATGAAATTATCTTTATGGTGAATTATCATTATCGGTGGCTTTTCCTGATAATCAGTTGCAGACATAAAACTATTAGGTGTATCTTTACGGACTTACTATTTCTTAAAAGTTATGTTAGCTATAAAACCATTTTTTATGTTTTTTTAATAATTTTTTTATTAATAAAAAATTTATTTCCTTTGAAATCTTGTAAACTTTTACAAGGATAAAATGCACACAGTTTATTTTCTCAGGAGAATACTTTACAAAAATGCTGAGATTTGAGTCTCTGTATAGGATAAACGCTCTTATTTTTATGTAGGGATGATAAACCTAAATTTAATACAGCATGATGGTTTCTGGGCAACTGAGAAAAATCATAACAATTTTAAATCAACATTCTGAATTATCTGAAACGGTATTGTATTTACTTTGCTGATTTGTACAAGCTGTGTTATTTTCTTCTTTGGCCATTCTATTTGACTTGTCCAAAACAGATATATCTTTTTTTTTATGACCACCCTACAAAACATTTCACTGGACAAGTAAATGTAATTAATTTCCTACAGTGGCCAGGTTATATATCTTTGTAGTCATTCATTGAATTTAGGATCTCCATGTGAGACAGAACATTGGATCACAGCATAAACATTGTACTAACCCAGCTCTGTATTTGTTCTGTGATAAACAACCATGTCAGTAATTTTAAGAATTCCACTAAGAAAATTTGTGTATTTGAATATAAGGGCCACCTGGACCCCAGCCATCAATCTAACTGGCTTCATAAGCTAGTGCAATGTCTTGCTGCCATACAGTATAGTGTAGTTACATTGTTTCATAATAAATAGGATAAAGAAATTAAATGTTTTTTCTTGTAACTTCCCTGCTGAAGGTAAGCAATTCATACTCCAGTGCAAGCAGGTTGTAACCCATCTTGTTGGTCAGGAAAACAGCAACACAATCCCATAAAAGCAGTAGTGTAATGTTCTGTGGTGTCATTTCAGACTGCAATAGCTTCATGAAGCAATAATCAGGAAGTTCGCTCTCTATATGTTGGGGTAAAAAGTAAGTGTAATAACAAGAGCGGAGCAGACAAATAACAAAGGGAAACAAAGAAAGATAGCAAATAATGAAAACCACAATTTCAGAATCATATTTACATTTAACATTAGTTGTTTCTTCCTATTAATAAATACCAATAATCTAAATATTCTCAAGACGAAGCTTCAAAGATTGCTTGATACAAATCTAGAATAAAAACAGGTATAGAAAGCAAGCTAAGAACTGATTTTATGCTACCTAGTTTGTTTAATTTATAGATTCTTTGCAATTTCCATTAATAGATTCAGAAATAAGAAATGTTCCAATCACAGTAGTGATTTTCATATAAATTATCCAAATTGTTATTATAAATTGCTATAAATTTGCTAAAAAGTAAAGAAAATTAACTACAAATACATTCCAAAAAGAGTTTGTAACCCTGTTAAACTACAAGAGGTTTGGGTTTTTAGCTGGTTTCTAAAATGGTGCTTTAATTATTTTACCAGTTCAAATGTCTGTTAGATACTGTAATTTATGGGGGAAAAAAGAGTGTGTCCTGAACTGATATTTAAAATAGACTTCCTGAATCTCTTCAAGAAACCAGCATCATCCTTACATTCTGCTGTATATTTGACAATTTGACATTGACTTTTACCTACATGGAACGCTTCCATCACTTAGTTCAGTGATGCAATACTGAACATTGAATTTATTCCTGTAAATGATAAGCCTGTATTAATCTGATCTTTTGAAGAGTTTGTGTCTTACTAGGTAATGCTTTCAGTCTGTTTGGCAATCTGTTTATTAGTAGAGTGAAACTGTTTCATTAAGTAGATACGTAAGTTGAATTACATGGTCTGAGGTCTGGTGGCTTGATTGTGATGCTTTTTCTTACTGAGGCAGCTATAGCGTCATTTGACATTAAACATAACAGAAAAAAACCTGCTGATGGTCTGTCATAGAAAATTGCCACATTTTGTCTGCTTTCTTTGACCTCAAAACCTTGTATGTGTAGCCTGCAAGGGGCACACTGCAACCTCTGCAACCAGTATTTGGAGGTTTTCAGTCAGTGTTGCAGTGTGGGCTGATCAAAAGCTAAAGCATGTTGTTAACACACTGCCTATGTGTGTTAAGGCAGATTCCTTTTGAACTTTTAAAACACCAACTCAATGTTTTTAGACATTTCAAATAATTTAATAATCCTCATGCTTTTTCATTAAATGCTTGCTTTCTATCTTATCTTTGTAACATGAACCTAGGTGCATGTTTTAGTAAATATATTTAGTTAATGATGGTTTGCTCACTAAAGTAAATAGGAAAACTTCCCAGGTATTTCAGTGATGGCAGTAATAAGCTTAGCTTTGTATTGTCCTTGGGGTTTGCACAAGTTGGATTCAACTAGAGTTTAAATCATGACAGATGTTTTGAAATAGACTGTAACAGCTGAGAGTAATATAAGTAGAACTTTTGATTTTGTATTCCTATGGTGTTTCTCATTAGATCACTTACATTTGGATACATCATCCTTTACAGAAATGAGTATCTTAGTGCAGGAAAACTTGGGTGTGGTATGTGTAAGAAATTACCATCCTGGCCATTTATCTCGTGTACTTCTGTAGTGTGGTGCTACAGCATGGAAAAATTACATGAAAACTTTTATATTAATCTACTTTGTCCTAATGATAGTTGGATGGATTCAGATTTTATTAAAATACTTACAGCAGCTTTGTGACTGAGAGATTTTATATTTCACCTCTAGAATATGTTTTCATAGGTAGGTTTCATTAACACTCCAGCCACCTGTATGTTGTATAATCTCATTTTTATAACTTACACAGTTACTCAGAATAACTGCTAAAATTGTTAAAATAATATTGCTAGTAGTGTTTGTATGAGTAAGATCAGAGGAAAGTAAAATGGATCTTTTTTTGAAAGTGATACAAATAATATATTAACTTTGAGAAAAATGTGTTTTAAGTGTCTTACTCTATTAAAATATGGGTCAACATTTTTCTAGACTGATGTTTGAATTGCATCTCAGGCTGGGTATATCTTGGTGTTTTATCATGGTTTTGATGTCTATCTGAAAAAGCAGAGTGCATCTTGGCAGGAAAAGCTCTGTTAGTAAATGTTCTAAGATTAGTTCATCATAGTGAAATTTATAATGCATCATAAGTGTTCATGTATAACTAATATTTTGTTTCAGGAACAATGTGTTGAAAGAACATAGATGGGCCATCTCATTAGAAGTCACATGATTTGATCTTTATATAACATGTGTGGCATCTGTAAATTTCCAGTGGCTATAGGAAATCAGTGACAACGTGGCAGAATGGAAATTATTTGTACTCAGCAAAACAGAAAATCAGTTTCTTTGTGCACACATAGATTTATATTTACAATTCACATTATAATAGAATTTTTAGAAATAAGTAGATCTGCCATTTACCTTGAACAATGCCGAATTTCACCTCTGTGTCAGACTTATACAAATGCCTGAAAATATGTCTCTGACAGAATAACATCTCTTGGAGGATTTAATGTCTTTAAAAGATTCATGGAGTTTGTTCAAGAATGATTAAGTAACTATACTAAAAAAATATCATTTATTTATGTATGACGAGGTAATCTTGTTCATATCCTCAGGCTGATGAAAGCCAAGTTAAGAACACATAAAGCAATTATACACAGAGTGTAAAGGGATTTGAGGGTCAGTGGCATATATTTGAACATTGTTCAGCAGCCCTGAAATATCAGTTCCTAGGGTAAATTGTTTCATTAACTTTCTCATTCTCTAATATACAGTTTAGTTAACATGCTGCCTTTTTAACATCCTTCTGCTGGCTAAAACTGGAATATCAGTCCCATCACATAATTAAACAAGGTTTTCCATCATACTCTAGGCTGTTTTCATTGATGCTGTATGTACATGTTGATGTAGTATCTTTTAAGTCACTCTCTCACTCAGATCTCTTACAGAGTACCCTCATTCTATTCAAGTTCTACTGTTAGGTATTGATTTAAAAAAAAAAAATCATAGGATTAATTGAATCAGTATAATTAGTACTGATTGTCAGAGTAAATGAGAAGGGAAAAGAGGTAGAGCAAAAGAAAAGGAAGTAGAGAAAGGAAGTACAAGTCAGTGCTCAGATTGACAGCAAGTAGATCACTGCAATGACACATCTCACAGAATCACTGAATCTTTTTGCTGGAAGAGACCTTTAAGATCTTCAGGCCTAACCTTTGACCCAGCACTGCTAGGTCACTGCTAAATCATGTCCTTAAGCACTAGGTCCACATATTTTTAAATACTTTCCAGAATGGTGACTCTATCACTGCCCAGGGCAGCCTGTTTCAATGTTTGATAACCCTTGTGGTGATGAGATTCTTCCTAACATCCAGCCTAAATGTCTCCTGGTGCAGCTTACAATCATTTCCGCAACTCCTATTACTTAACCACCAGGTGAAGATAACTGTCCCACTTCTTGCTCTAATTGCCTTTCATGTAGTTGTACAAGGCCATAATGTTTCTTCTCAGGCTTCTTTTCTCCAGGCTGAACAATCACAGTTCTCCCAGCTGCTCCTAACAAGATTAGTTCTATACCCTGTGCCAAACTTGTTTCCCTGCTCTGAACATGCTCCAGCACTTCAATATTCTCATAGTGAGGGCCCCAGAACTGAACACAAGATTTGAGGCAAAGCCTTACCAGTTTTGAGTAGAGGAGGACAACTACCTTTCTACTCCTACTGTCCACACTAGGATGCTGCTGACCTTCTTGGCCACCTGGGCACACTGCTGGCTCATATTCAATTATCTGAACTATCAACCAATTGGTATTGGACTATCAACCAATGCTTCTGGCTTGTTATGACCCAAGTGCAAGAGCTGTCAGTTGGCCTTGCTGAACATCAAACAGTTAACCATAGCTTATTGATCCAGACTGTCTAGATCTCTGTAAATCTTCCCTACCCTCCAGTGGATTGACAGACCTGGCCAGCTCAGTGCTATCTGCAAACTTGCTGCAGATACACACAATCCCCTCATCAAGATCAATAATAAAGATACTAACAATATTTGCAGAGATGTAGTAAAAAAGGACAATGAAAGAAGATAAAAGGAAGTCCAGTACTTTTCTGACACCTCTGATGCTTGAACTTTGTGTTGTAAATGCAAGATCAAATACAGTAGTAAACAGCTAAGTTTAGATATATACTATACTGTAAATTATTTATTTCACTTAGCAAGACAATTCCTGAATAATTTATTTTTGTTAATTAGTACTTGGCACAGTCAGAGGCCAAGTTGAAGTTTTTTTCAACTAGTTCTCCCATACCACTTCTCAAGTGTTAAAATTATGTGGATAGTCAGTTTTTCTTGAATACATTTTGTATAACTCTCATCTTATATGCTTTATGTAACTTCTAACAGTGCCCTCCCAGTCTGTACCTAGTAGAAAAATCCACAGAAAGATAATCTTGTGCCTTCTTATTGACTTTCACTCAAAATTGATTCATGATGGTAAGAAATATTGTGTCAGTCTCTAAATATTTCAGAAATAATACTCAGTTTGTTACTTCAGCTGCTTAAGCAATTCAAGTTAACTGAAGAGCTCATCTTTGTCTTACAGTGCAAGTGTGGCTTATTGCCATAAATCATCTCTAAAACTGTTTGGGAACATTTTTCCCCTAAGAAAATGTCATTTTGGCAAAAATAAAACCTTTTTGGAAGAACATGTTCATTGGAAAAGTTTCTCTTAGATCCAGACTGCAAATTCTAGCCAAATATGTGGAAAAATAAACTCATGCTTCTTCCTAACTGTCCATAAGTTTCCATTGAGGTAGGTAAAACACTGGGTTTCTGCATTAAGGCAATGCCACAAACATTTTGTAAACACAGCAGAGTATTCCTGCTAAAAGCAAATTAGGAACTGGATGAACTTTGAAATACACTTACTGGCTACTCATTTCTCCTAATAGATGTGACTGATAACCTGAATTTCAGAGGGTTTTTTTCTGTTTTCTGACTTACTGAGAGAAGCTCTTCAAGCAGAAAAAGTAGCACCTGTCCATCCCACTGGATTGTCATTGGATACTCACTCTACACTTGGGCAAGCTATGCACATTGCAAATATTTGTCACTAATTATTAAAATACTTAGGAATGCAATAAATTACCTATAGACTGAACTTTTAATCATTAATATGTGAATATATATATCTGTGAGCATACATATATGATCCATACATTTCAGAAGACAAGCTCTACCTTCTTATCTGAAAGTAGTTTGAGAAAAAATGTTTGGCTATTGTTATTATACAGACTGTAAAAAAGCTACTAAATATTAGCAGGCAATTTTGAATTCCAGTGTCTAGGATAATTTTCATCAGCCAAAGGTAGCTGTCTTTATTCCATTAGAATTTCTCTGGGTTACGTTGATGCATACCAGTGTCAGATACATTTTCAGTAGTGTGAGGCACCATGTGGATCTCCAGAAATAAAGGCTAACAGTGCTGCAAGTAATACATGCTCTTCAGTATATAAATATAAAAACACCACTTTCATGTAGCTATACATGGATGGAATCAGAAAATTGCTAACTAAAACTTGCAGTGAAGAAAGTTTTCTATATTACACTGCATATGAAGATCAACATTTTAACTTTATTGAGGAAATCACTAAGTCAAACTTTTCTTATTGCTATTTAATAGAAAAAGTTCTTGCCTTTTTGTTTTCTAGACATTGGGCTCTCTATCATTTGACTTAGACTTGCAAAGTCATTTAAGACAAATTGGTGAGAGCACTGCTTGGTACATAAAGGAGAATGGGGGAAGAGAAAATTAAACTACAACTTTTATCAGTCATTATAGTAGAATACACACAAAAAAAGTTCAAAATTTTGCCAGAATATATGTATTTGTAACAAGATATAGATTCTGTTTTTCAACAGCTCTAAGTTTCCATGGTGAAAATGCATTAGGAAATAGTTTTGGTATTGTAAAAAATCTGTTTTCCATCAAAAACAAAGTTGAGAAAAATATTAAATTGAATCTGATTCTAAAATTAATTCTAGTATAAACTAAACTTTTATTACTGGAAGATAAACTGCTGTTTTTTCTATAGTTATTAAAATCCTTTGTCTTTGAAAAGTGTATTTTCCTCACAAATAGAGTGGTGAGGCCTTGGAACAGGCTGCTTAGGGAGGTGTTGAAGGTTTGATGATGTGACTGGACAGAAATGCTCTTACTTCTAGATCTGCCTAGAAGGTATGCAGTAGAAGGTATATCAGAACAGAAATGTTCAGCTTGGCCTTGATCCTGCTTCTTTATTCTTTTGTTTTGCCTAACATCCTCATAGTACACAGAAGCTCATATCAGGGAGATTTTAACACAGCCTTTAATATTTTTCTCTTGCTTAATTTGAATATTTGCATTAGAAGTGTTTAATTTGTATCACAAATATTTTTCAGTTAAAATAAAAAAATATTATCATACAACTTTAAACCTACTCTAACAGATTGCTATTGGCCAGAATATTAACTTCAGTGTTTCTGTTTAGCTTTTGTGCTTATGCTAGAAGACTTTTTAGCAAAAGTGGGCTCTAGAAGAACCTCACTGCAGAGGACAAGCAATAAACTATATAATCACCATAGGTTTTAGTGGGAGAAAAATCAAGCAGTCAACTGATAGGCCTTTCAGTAACTAAGCAGCTGGTCCTTATTTTGTTAAGCCAAGCCCATCATGTGTATTAAAAATAATGCCTTCTATGTGAATGTTTCTTCTACTAGCATTCTTATCAAGGTCCCTGTTGAATTTTGTCCTTGGGGTATCTCTAGCTCAAATTGATTTAGACATAATTATAGAGAACACTTGGCAATGTGAAGGAATGGATTGCTGATATTTTGCAATGGGAAGTAGTAAAAGTAATGTATACATATGTGAACAGTTCAATATAAAATATATTTAAAAAAAATACTTTATTGCTATGGCAACCTCCTTAAATTGATGGAGAGGAAAGATGAGGATGAGAAACACATACAGTGAAAGATACAAGGCTTAAAGTAGGCACAAGAGAAATATAACAATAACATGACCAGTGTATTCCACATAGCTAATCAGGACAATTGCCAGATTAATCCTTTTTTCCCTATGTGTCCCTTAATTAAATTCATTTGTTTTTGAGAGCAAATAGCTTTGTGAAACCATTTCCCATCCAACAAGATAGAAAGCCAAGGGTGAATGCAAAGCTTTAGACATGAAGTACAGACGAAGGCAGGATCCATTTTAGAAATTCCAGCCAACATCCTTGCCAACCTTTTCCCTCCAGTCTTGCTCTGTGATTTTCATCTTATCTAGAAAGAAAAGCAAGATTTTGTTTTTTCTTTCTGTTCCTACTAAGTCATACTGTTAGCAAGCAGCTGTTGCAGAAGTGAGGAACAATTTTAATGCTTAGAGATGTTTCGAAGTTCATCTTTCTGATGGCATTGTACATAGTGAAGTTGTAAAATCTGTGGTTTTATGCCTTTCCAGTTTCATTGAGTTTCATTCCAATGACGTTTCTGGTGCACTTGTTAGTAAATAGGAGCATGCACTCTCATATTTGATACTAACAAGGCTTATATATTGTGAAAATATCTGCTAATTTGAAAACATTTGTATTGAAATTAAAGTAAATGTTTTCCTACTGGGGGTGTTACAAATATTTAATTGCTCTGATTGTTCTGGAGAAAAATAACATCTGGCTTTATAAGCATTTAAAATGCTTCGTTTTTTACCTAACCACATAATGGGCAATACAAGAAAGGCAGTTGATTAAGTTGTTAAAGCTATTGGAGCACCGGGCAGCACTGACTGTGTGTCTACCGTGGATTTGCTGTGGATCCTTGGCCACATGACATAGAGCCTGCAATGAAATGTAACTTATTTACTTCTGATAACATACACTGGTATTGGATGAGGCTTCAAATTTCAGATCCTATTTTCTACAAAAGACAGTGATGATATGGACCTAAAACAGTAGCTGCGACTAGCGAAGTTCATTATTAACAGTATTTTGATATGGCTATACCAGACCAGGCCTAATCAAATTCCACGTAACCCACTTGACTGTGTCTGACAATAACTGGTAACACAGGTCCAGAATCAATACAAGAACAAACTTATAGATAGTGGTACCTTCAAGGAATATTTCCATGCTCTGCAACAGTCTGCCTCTTAATGAAGCTGAGCTAGTCGACTTGTGCTTTTATGTTACCATAATTCTGCTTTAAAGTTCATCTAGTCCAATGCCTCTGCCACATCCAATCTGACCTTGAACACTTGTAATGACTGGACATCCACAGCTTCTCTGGACAACCTGTTCCTGTGACTCTTATAATAAAAAAATTCTTCCTTACATCCACTCAAAATCTACTCTATTCCAGTTTAAAATGATTTTCCCATGTCCTATCATGACAGGCTTTTGTAAAATGTCTCTTTCATGTTTCTCACCATTTCATAGAACTTTATATTCGCTAGTAAGATTTGAGATAGTAAAGAAATAGGAACCTAGAGTAGTAATGTAAGGATCACTGTTACTCACATTTCTATTAATAATTTATGAAGTTTTATGTTTTTTTTAAAATAACATGTTCTGTTCACCCTCTGTTTTTAAGATGAGGTCTGCACAACATTTTCTCAGGCATAATATCAGCTTTAGTAGTATTAATAATTATTTGTGTTTAAATAGACTCAAGTAAATTTTTTTTTCCTCTATAAATTTCAATTCTGATTAGTGATCATAGAGTCATAAATCATAGATTAGCCTAGGTTGAAAGGACCTCAGATATCATCTAGTTCCAACACCCCTGCCAAGGGCAAGGACACCTCTCACGAGACCAGGTTGCCCAGAGCATCAACCAACCTGGTATGAACACTTCCAAAGAGGGGGCATCCACAACCTCCCTGAGCAACATGTTCCAGTGAACCCGACAGTGAGGAATTTCTTCCTAAGATCTAAATTAAGTCTTGTTTTAGCTGGAAAGAACTGCTATGGAGGGAAGGATGAAGTACAATATCTGTATGTTACAGAAGGTCCGATGGAGAGTGAAACATGAATATACCCAGAACTAGACCCAGGATTTCTTAACAATCTTCATTCTGTGGATTTTGAAGTTGATGCCCTCTCTTAGTCTGCAGAGTTGCATAGAGCTTGCCCACAGAGTTCACCTGCATGTTCACTGGCCTGAGATACAAATGGAAGTTGAATATCCATGGGACCTATTTAAGATACCATGAAATCTCTATCACTATTGATGTCTGTGCATAATTTTTTGATTTGTTATCTTTTAAGGAAATGCCTTCTTTCTGATGCAGTTAATGGAATAACAAACATAAGGCTAAAAAAATACCTAAAGAAGTTCCGATTAGATTAGCTGCTTCTGTAGTGCATTAACTAGTCATTTCTTCTGTATAATTGCAAATTTGGGAGAGGGTTTCCTAATATATTCATGATCCTTCCTTGAAAATACAGTTTTTATCTTTACAGTTCATTTCAGAGCCAACTAGACAAAATCTAGTTATTTAGAGCCCAACTAGCATGGAACTAATATGGAAAGGATTATTCCCATAATCAGAGAAACATAATACAGTGGTGACATGTATTCATTGGATATTTACCATATGTAAGGTGAGATAATCAAGTGAGTTGCTAAGCAAAGTCTTTTCCAGTAAAAGTATCAAATGTAACAAAGGCCCTTCATAACTTTAAAAAAAGATTGTGCATTATTTTGCAAAATAAGAAACACACTACTACCTGCTTAAAATGTTTAAGAGCATCCAAAAAACTTTTAGACAGGAAAGAATCAAATTCAGGTAGCTCCATTATTTGCAGAGCAAAGTAAAGCAGATCACAGTGTAAACCAGAGACTCACAGAATCTCTTTGGTTAGAAGAGACATTTAATCTTCAGCTCAGCGCTGCCAGGTCACCCTTAAACCATGTTCCTATGCACTACATTTATGTGCCTTTTAAATGCCTCGAAGGATGCTGACTCCACCATCACTTAGTTAAGTATTTGGCTTTTTATTTTCTGGAATAATTCCACTGAAGTGCCTATGAATTTCAGCATACAAGCTGAATTACTTATGATGAGAATAGGTAAGATGTAGAGAGAGAGTTTTTACCAAAATGAATATTAAGACACTTGTCACAGAGCAGAGGCAGAAAATCCTGTAACTGAACCATTAACTATGAGACTAGTCTGAAATTGTAGATTTTGTTCTAGTTAAAAAAACCCCATCATGTAGTGAAATAGGAGCTACTCAAGGAGCATAGCTTACTTGCTCATAGCTCAGATGACCTCTGCTCAACACCCTAAGTGTTCTGAATTCCATTCTAATTCTTCCCAGGCTGTATTTAAGGATATACATTTGACTTGCCTAATTAATGACTGCAGTGTTTAGATGGGATTTTAAAAGCCAAATGTTGAACTGCCTAACAACTTGTATGTCCAATGTCTTTGTGTCTGTAACCTGTAGACTCTATATTTTATGAGGATTTAAAACTCAAAGGTTTGTTGCAAGAGTGAATACAATAATGATGAGGAAGTGGCCAGGTATTTACCATCATGGATCCATACATAAATTTGACCTCTAGGGTTTGTTTTCAAATATTTGCTGTAGTCAAATTAGCACTAGACATATTCTATAAAGAAGTGAGTGCAAAGAACAGTATAGGATAAAGACTCTGTTACCTGCAATGAGCAGACACAAGTCTTCCATTGTCTTCCAGCTACTTTGCTGAAGGTTACAAAAGTGCATATAAATGTCCCTTTTTTTTTCCTGGCTCACTTGGTGAGGGATGCCTGGAATGGGTTTAGTTCAGATTGATGGTGCTAGTGACATGTTAATCTGAGCAAAACTTCAGTGCTATTATTGTTACAATAATAAAAAGTTGTAAACTACTGACCTCCTCCAGACTCTCTACTTGATTTTTTCTTACTGTCAAAAAGCTCAAGAGAAATGCCAGAAACCAAGAATTCATAATCCTGTGCTCAAGTATTGTAAAGTGTAATGGCAGTACTGGAAAATGAATGCGACAGAAATAGAAGTTACATAAACAACTCAGCTGACCTCTTTTTATCAGAGTTTACTAGAACAAATACTGTGCCTGAGAAAAGAACAGATAAAGGCAAAATATGACCAAAATAAAACTGCCTTGAAACAGTGTTTCAGTTAGAAGATACCTAGAGATAGATGTGTAGCTGGATTTTCATTCAGCTGGGTTCCTCAAAAGTACTTTAGTGATAATATACAGCACTTTAGGCACTTAACTAGCTATTTAGGCAACACCAATATCATCTTTCTCCAAAGGCATTTTCCTTGCATTTCAGTTTCACCCATGAGATTTTGTTCACAACATCACTTTTTATTCTTGTCTTAGCTGAAGCTCAGACGCAAAGCAGGATTCTCAGCCCAAGCACCTTCTTCCTCAAGTAGACTCATTTATGTAGGTGGATTCTGATCACAAGTACGAAAACAGTTTAGAATGAAATTGGTCTAGATAACTATTTTTACTTTTAGACATATTGTGAGTCTAGAACACCTAAAAAGTCCTACAGCAAAGACCCTTGCTGCAGGATACATGACCTCAGCTGAAATTGTTGCCTCAAATTAGGTGAAGTATGGATTTCAAGTTATGCCCTGCCTTTTTTTAATGGACTTTTTGTTATGCAAGATTATTTCTTTCTGCTTATTTCCTCATTTTTCTGCTGCATGTATGAACACAAGGAAGGAAAAGAGGAATTTCTGAACAACTTTACATTAAAATATTCAGATTCATATCTGTCTAGTTTGAAAATCAAATAACTTTGATCAAGTTTGAAGGTACATGTGCTTGACTCCTAAGTGAATGTGAGGACCCAGTAAGCAATATGAACAAATACTTTAGATTCAAAGCCATTAGCTAGTTTCTTATAGCACAGGGACTGTTATTGTAATTAACAACAGTGTATTTTAATGGATGTACTGAAAAGATAACAATCATGTTTTCAAAAACAGCTCTCTTTAAATATTATCAGCTAAATAAACAGAGGTATCTACTGACACTGACATTGTTCTTGTCCTTGTCTGTAATGGCAATCACCAACTAGAGAGAGTCTCAGTATCAAATCTACTCATCTTTTATAGAGTACAGATATATAAAGTGTGCAGTGTCAACTTTAAATAATTATGTGACCATTTTTACATCAGTTATCTCTTTCTCTCTTCCTCCATGTGCCACTCCCTCCATCCGGAAACAAACCCCTTTGCAGCTGTCTACTGTAATAGCAGTTTAGTATTAACTGAAAAGCTGAAAAGTTGTCTTCTAAAAATCACAGATGTTCTTAATCTGATTCTTTCATTCCCTTTCCTTTAAATAAAATGAAGGAAAAAAGGAAAAAGCCTGGCTTCATTTTTACTATCCAGACAGAAAGCAAAAAATTCAATTACAATGTCATGCTGGGTAAATGACTGAAGTGCTTCATATTTCGGACATTAACACTGATGTGTTTTTTGGTGTTGTCCCATTCTAACAACATGCAGAATACCCCCTAACACAGATTGATATTTAGTATGTCTGCATTTCTCAGCTGATAACTGAATTCCATGCTGGTGTACTGGTAAGAGTCAGATATGGATGTGACAGCAAATTATTTAGATGTCCTTAAAAAAGATCTTTTTTTAGAAACACTTCATGCTTTGGAAGGAGCATGGAAACAAGCTGGCAATAGGATGTGACATTTGTTTTATGTGAAATTACTAAATATTCAACAGTCAGACATGCAAACTAGAGCTATGTTTAAGGCAGTATTGTCATGTTTAAAATAATTTGTTAAATCCTGGTGCTCGACTCCTATAGCTGTTTTTCAAAGAGGAATGAAACAGCCATCCTTTAGCAGAAAAATGCAAAATGTGCATTTGCATCGCCTAAAGGACAGTACAGAGAGCAAATAAGGCATGTGGTGTCCCGTGTTTATTTTTATTTTTTACTTTATTTTAACTTTATAGTTGAAAGAAATGTTTCAGTTTAGTTTTTACTCATTTTTAAAAGTCATTCTTGACTCTTGTATTAACATCAAGACACAATTTCAGCCTTATGTATAATTTGTTATTGTGTAGGACACAAACAAAACATTACGTATATTACATTATTGTAATACATTCAAAACATTACGTATATTACATTATTGCAGAGAACATGGACAAAATGTTTTAATGCTGTGGCACACATTACAATGACCCATCATTACTTGCTAGTGATAAATAAATTAATTTTCAGAGCACTTTCTATTACTAATGCAGAAATAATGAAGGCAGATGTTGGCTGATGTGAGCAGCTGTGTTACAGTTTCAGCTACTCTTGGAATAGGATTTTCCTGGTTTTTCTGGGTTTTCTCTAAATTGATCCTTTTCCACAGAAAATACTAGCTGTCACAATGACTGAAATAAAAGTCTGCATGTGCCTGTTCTCTGATGTTTTCTTGAGGTTTAGGCTTCTGTTCTGTATCAAAGAAAACCAGTATTATAGGGAAAACAAAATATCTGCAAAGAAATACGTTGACATCAAAAACTCTGCAAAAATTTTACAGAAAATACTTTACATTAGTTGAGATTCAGCTATTAATGTGGGATTTATCCACAAAATATCTCAATTAGTACTTGCAGAAGCAAAGTAACTACTACAAAATGCTGTCAAAGACTACTTAATATAGAAGTTTGTTTGAAATTAAAAGCAGGAAATGAGATAAAAAATGTTTGAAACATGTCAAGTGCTAACACAAGGATTTTTTTTCAAATTTAGACAGCAAACCTTCATGAATACCGGTAAGGTATAGAAAATGGAAGATATTTGAAACCTAATTTTAAAATATATAATTTCCAAATGTAATTGTGATTTGTTAATTTTATTCACTTGTGCCATTACAAGTGTTTCAACAGTAAATGATTCATGTAGAATTTTCTTGGGGTTTCTTATGAAGCAAAAGAACAACAGTCTTATTAGAAAACACATTATTTCCATGTATTTCAAACTGTGTGCAATTTAAATGAAAATCTGTTCTGAAGAGGAACAGATTCTGCTTGCTGCTAAGATGGCAGCAAGGGGCTTTAACAGTAATATATTGTGGTGGGTCAGGAACTGGTTGGATGGATGAGCCCAGAGAGTGGTGGTAAATGGTGTCACATCTAGTGGCGACCTGTTATTAGTGGTGTCCTCCAAGGGTCAGTGTTAGGTCTGGTCCTGTTGAATATCTTCATTGATGATATTGTTGATAATTTGGAATCCATTATGAGCAAAATTGCAGATGACACCAAGCTTGGAGCCCGTGTTGATTTGTTGGAGGGTAGGAGGGCCCTGCAGAGGGACTTGGACAGACTGGAGAGGTGGGCAGACTCTAATAGGATGTTTCAACAAGTCTAAGTGTCAGGTTCTGCATTTTGGTTATAACAACCCCAGGCAGAACTACAGGCTGGGAATGGAGTTCTTAGATAGTACTCAGGTGGAAAAAGACTTAGAGGTATTGGTGGACAGTAAATTTAGCATGAGTCAGCAATGTGTCCAGGCGGCCCAGAGGGCTAATGGTGTCCTGACCTGTATCAGGAATGGTGTGGCCAGCAGGAAAAGGGAGGTAATCCTCCCCCTATATTCGGCGCTGGTTAGACCGTACCTGGAGTATTGTGTTCAGTTTTGGGCCCCTTAGTTTAAGAAAGGTATCGAGGTGTTGGAGCGAGTCCAGAGAAGAACAACTAGAATGGTAAAGGGGCTGGAAGATAAGCCCTACAAGGAGAAGCTGATGGAGCTAGGTCTGTTTAGCCTGGAAAAGAGGAGATGTTACATGGCCCATTCATTTCCTCTGAGAGACCGTAGCTTGGCCAATCACCGAGGTGTACACCTCAGGGGTGACTTTATCGCTGTCTATAACTATCTAAAAGGTGGTTGTAGTCAGGTGGGGTTCGATCTTTTCTCCCTGGACACTGGAGACAAGACAAGGGGTCACAGTCTTAAGCTCTACCAGGGGAGGTTTAGACTTGACATTAGGAAGAGCTTTTTCACTGAAATAGTGATCAGATTTTGGAACAGGCTGCCCACAGAGGGGGTTGAGTCACTGTCTCTAGAGGTGTTTAAGTTAGGCTGGATGAAGTACTGAGTGGCAGATGTTTAAGTTTACTTGGTTGGTTTTAGGTTGGACTGGATGATCTTTAAGGTCTTTTCCAGCCTCATCATTACTGTGATACTGTGATATTATAACAAATCTACTTTTGTGCACTCCTCTGAAAACTGGAGAACATGTGACATGTTGCATCAAAGGAAACCCCATCCTTACGGAATGTGCCTTACTAGTTTTGCTAGTCACAATAAGCAAATATAAGTAGGTGAAAGCAAAAGCAAGACTTACAAACCAGATAAATAAACAAATATACTTTCTTAAAAGCCAGCTTTCATTTGTCCCATCTTTATCAGTTATCTGTAGTGTGAATAATAGTACTGTATCTCCCATGCACAGCAAAAAAATGATATATCACAAATAAAATCAACAAAATCCAAGTTATATTCCATCATTATTGTAATTCCTACTAACATCAATGTGTACTAGTGTACAGAAAGACACTCCAGCCTCATTTCCTGAGATAACAGTAGAGTAACTAATAGACAATTATACAGCCTTAGGGTATAAAGTAAATGATAACTTCCCACTGAATGCTTGCCAAGAACTGCCAGTAGCAATGCCACTAGAGCTCTCGACATGCACAGCTATCAAAGGAACTCAAAACTAGCCCAAAAATATTGCAACTGTAAGAACATTCACTAACAGATTTCAAATCTACAGATTTGTGAATCTCCATCTCATAGTAGCTTAAGTTAAAATGCTGATTGAATTTGAGCTACTGGATGAAAAAATTAACTTTGGCATAAATTTTGAAATGTGTGCATATCTATGCTTTCATATTACCTCATAAACTGAAAGCAAATAGAACTGTGTACTTGTTTCTGTTTTTAACAAGAAATTTGAGACACTATATTACACTAGAATTATCGCAAAATTTACTTCAAAAGAATCTGTATCCCCAGGGATTTTCTGATTCTTTAGATTGTTTTACCAAATCTACTCCTTTCAGGGAATAAAGGCACATTCAAGTCTTTCAAGACTTTATGGACCACTCTTGAAACTTTTAGAAGATTCAATTCCCATCTTTGTTTTGTACAAAACAATATTGAAATTGGGAATTATTGACATATAGAATAAAGCAATTTAGTCTTTCGGGTCCAGAAATTGTAAGTATTATTTGTGCTTCGTTAAAATAAAATAAAGACTAATGAAAAACAGCAACAATGCTGCCATCATTAAAAATTAAACACACTATGCTAAAATTCTTTTATGATATAAAATGTAATATGAAGATTCTGATGCATTTTAAAATAACTGTAGTCTTTATTCTAAAAAATAACTAGTAGGTGAAGCAGTGCTTTACTGTTTATTTTTGCAGATATGGATATATTTTCACAGAGCATAGAATTAAGTATCTATCTTTTTTGTCATATAAAAAAACACTGGTCTCTTTAACTGAATACAGCACTGTCATCTTGGAATGCCCAACACATGGGAATTTATTCTTCATATCTGAATTTTCTGATAGTTGTGTCATAGAAGATTCACGATTCAAGAATTTAGGATGATGTCTTATGATAACAACTCTGGCTGTGTGACATGAGAATTGTGAGTGATGCAGAATCTGCTGTAGTACCATTTCGTTTTTTCTCATGGTCTTAACATATTTTGTTGACATATACTACTTACACAAATAACAAAGTAACACTAGCAGATTTATTAATACAGTAAATTGTTAAATAGAAGCAATCATTTTAAACAAGATCTAGAAAAGATCTGGTTGAGTTGGTTTTTTTTCTTAAAGACTTTAGGGAAACAGTCAAAAATTATGAGGAAAGAGTTTACATATGATTTCTCAGCATATGCAATTTGAGATATTATTGTAGATCAAGAATTTGTCTATAGATATCAGATCATACACAGTGCTAAGACAGCTAAGGCAGCATTTGTACTTAGTCTCTTTTAATAGATACCTTGGACTGGGTTGCTAGTCATAACAGAAATATTCTAACATTTGATTAAAGAAAAGCCTTCTTCTCAGGAGGATTTTGTTAGGTGGCAGGCATCTCATTGTTTATCTAGGGAAAGCTAATTCTTCAGATCATTTTGCCAAATCCAGTCTTTTCATGGAGACAAGCTGTCAAATTTTATAAACTTCTGGATTATTTCTAGCTTCTGAATAAAAGCCAAAATTCAATGCACTCATTCATTAAAGTGTTTTGAGAGAAACAATTTGGAGATACAGGAAGTAATTAGTGCTTCAGATAACTTTCAATATCTGCCTGATGAGGCTGATAGTTTCAGGAGCTAATGTTTAAAAGATCTCATCAGTCTTCAATAAAAACAGCATTCGGTCAAGTCTGTTTTCTGTGTGTATGAAATCCATTTTGTGAGTTTGTTTATTGAGTTTTATTTTCAGACATGTTTGATTTTGTATGCATGTACATGTCATGTCAAATATGATGTGGACACCCCTTTGTAAATAAAAGAGAGATTAAATCAATTTCTTAATCAGACTGAGTTTTCCAAACAGACCACTGTTTGGAACTGGTTAATGGTGTGGGATGTCCATCATATAACTAATGTGAAGCTCACAGACTTGGCACACTAATAGCTTCAGTTTCAAAAACACTCGTTCCACTTTCAGGAAAATAATAATTGTGGTAAACTTTGTTCCAGAGTCTGATAAAAAGTGCATTAATATTCACAAAGTCTCACAGCTGAATTAAGTGATCGTGTGTCAGGTTGCTAAGTTAAGGCTTGCATCTACAGTATTAAAAATCAAGTCTGAGATGTTCTTCTACTTTCTAAAACATTCAATTTTATTTGCTCATCACAGGTATATTCCATAAAATAATAAAAGATGGTTGATTTATTTGAAGAAAATTTTGTTAGTTGGAAGCCATTTACTGAAAAGGAATCACTGAAATGCTGTTCATTTTTACTCACTTAACAAAGCATTTGGATTTGAGGCAATAGCACAGCATTTTGGACTCCCCTCTTCACTGCAGGATGTTGTTTTAGCTCAAATGATGTGGCTGACATGGACAATATTAAACCAGGCCAGATAATGTTTCTAAGAAACAGTAATTCTTTCTTAAAATAGGAAGAGGTCATATTTCTAACTCTAAAATTTAAGGGAATAATTTTCAGGAACATTCTTATCTGGAAGTAGTAATTTAGATTCTGCTTTCCTTGTGTCCTTGAAATTTGTGATTTCATCTAGTATGCTTTGGCATAATTGAGAGTAGAGTTTGACCTGCATAGTCGGGGTGAAATTTTGGCTAGCCTCTCATAAACAACACAAAAAAAATTAGGGAGTATTGATGTACATAGGAACACTGCAAGTTTCATAAATCATACCGCTTCAATCTCTAGATCTACTTACCCCAAATATAATTTCTCACTCAGATATACTTTATTTTATACAAAGTTTCACTTAAGAATTATGGTAAGTATAATATACAATTGTTATCTAAGAAGCACAGACTGAATGAAATTTAGCAGTCTAAGAAATTGTGTGTCATCAAATAACTGGAGATATTAAACATCTGTGTTAGTTATGCAAAGTTTTTCAAAAAGCAGTCTCTAAACATTAATGGGAACAGGTCAGATTCAGGAGAATGTGCTTACTTCAAAGCAACATTTTGAGTGTGGCATACTTGATCCCTAGCACTGTAAAGTATGATCAAAATTCACATTAAAAAAATTTGAAGACATTCTTTAAATCAGCTTATCTTAGGTGCAAAACCAAATATCGGGTACTGGAGTGAATACACTCTTGATTTGTAGTCTAAGAGAAAATGACCCTATCACAATTTACCATCTGAATAGTTCTTACAGCTTTTACTTTATGACAAAAAACCTGTGGTCATGGTAGGTGTCTTTCCATGATATCCACTGAAAATGGTAAACAAGAGATAAGTAGCTAAGCTTATGCAATAGCCATGTTCAAGATGTCAGAAATCTGAGATAAGGAATTATTCTGAAGACTAATCTGAATTCAACAGCATCAAGTTTGAACATGCTTTGATCTTATATCCAGAAATTAATTTGGCAGTCACAAAGGTTTCAGTGTAATTGTGTTCAAGTATCTCTGTTTGGAAAGGATGAACAGTGGTTACCTTTAACTTATTTACCTTTTCATTTTATTCATTTCATGTTGAAATCAAATGTTTGTCTTTCCAAAACAGCACTTATGAAATGTTTCGTGAACACTCTTAGCCCAAAAAGTAGTTCTTAAGTGCTAAAACCATGAAACCTTTCCTTAAGTTTACATAACATAAAACCACTTTATAGAGGAAGTACTCATTAACAATGGGAAAATGATACACAGAAAAATTTTAAAGCCCTTATCCTCAGTCACAGGCTAAGGGGTTTCTGTGCCTACACAGGATTTAGGTACCAGAGTAGTTTTGAGGATTTAGATATCTTTCTGCAGAAATAAATCATAAGTCTAAAATTAATAGAAGGTTTTGAATTAAATTGTTAACATTCCATGGCATTTGAATTAAATCAGTAATAATCTTTAGAGTGCTTTTGTGGTCTCAATAAAATGCTGTGACATTTCTGTTTACTGACAGGCTGATAAGTATGTCAGAGTTTAAACAAAATTAGTCTATGTCCTTTGGAAGTAAACTTAGACCTTGTTTTTTCCCTTCATTCCTCCATCTCTTTTTACAGTTTATTAGTACACTGCATTCCTAATGTGTACTGAGCTGAAACAAATTTAGAGCTTACTTTATTTCTACAACTTCAGAATGTTTCCTTTTGTCATGATGAAGAAACATATACTTACATGTCTATCAAAGGCCACTCTGTTTTCCATCACCACACTGATTTAGCTGACTGTTCCCATTTAATGCATGGAGCATACACTGTTTCTGATGCCTGCTTTTCTTTTATTGTAAATCCCAGTCTTCACAGCAGAGGAAGATACTTGCTCACATTACTTACGTTTTCAAGTAGGAACACAAAGTTCAGATACTGAAATACATTTGAAAAGAAAAGTCAGAGCTGTTGTTATTATAAAAAAAATCAAATTTCTTGTAACACTGACATGAAACATTATGCTCATTGTTATGGGTGAAGGTCAGTAGTTCAGATAGAATATGGATTGCAGACAGTTCCAAAACTGAAACTAACAGAGCAGTGATAATATGTTTTGAAGCACCTTTCTCTATTCTCACTTACATGTTATTCACACAAGGACAATACAGCGGAAACAAGGAAGGCAGTGATTTACAGAACAGGCTTATTTAAGAGTTAAAGGAAAATGTGGTCCTGTATTTCATTGTCATTCCTATTCATTTTGCCTGGTTTTAAGGAGCTGTATAGAAAATAAGTTGCTAATAGAGGTGTATTTACTTTTAATGGATGGGGATGATTCCAGTAGAGAATGTGCATTTACTGAAAAACATTCAAGTATTAAAAACAAAATCATGTCAGTGGAATCCTGGTAACAAAAGTAACAATATTACTACAAAACTTGAACTACACAAGCTGGGTTGGATTGTACTCTTAAATAATAGAATGCATTAATGATGTATTGATTGGCCTCTCTTCTAAGGGATACCAAAAAACTGTGACAGTCATAGGATTATCCTAGTTGTTGGAGCACTGCAGAATATTTTAATTCCTCATTCTAAAGTATTATATGAACTCTTACATAATTAGAGTGGGTGAAATGCTTTGTTTTTCTATTTGCTACAGAATGATTTAAAACATACAAATATTTCTCTTTCATTACTTTATATTGCAGCATGCTCAGAATAGGCAATTGCTCTTATGTGTTGCTCCTTTAGATTGTTCACCATACACAGTTATTTCATTATGCCTGATAAAAACTTCTGTCATAAACAGTGGTGAGACAAAGGACAAGGTGTTCTAGGAGGCTGCACCAAGCAACTCTTATTTGCTTATCCAACATTATGACATCATAATACATCTCCTTTCCTGGGGATGTAAAGTGTAGGGATACATTGCATTGTCAGTTTTCTGGGGCATAGCACCTCCTGTCGGGAGAAGTGGTTGCATTGTTTAGGGTTTTTGACAAGCAGGAAAAAGATAATTGTGTTTGATGTTGTGCTATACATGAATAATTGTTTCTATGAATACTGTAATTTATGTTACATCAACCAACATGAGTAATGGCATGTAGTTGAGATATATTGGTTGGAAACCACGACTAAGCTAATTTTAGCAGCAAACGAAGTCTTATTATTTGCTACTAAGAACCAAGCTGTTGGATGCTGTAAGTATGAGATTAATGTCTCTACGTTCCAAGATTACTTTAAAGAGAAAGATTAGCCCTTGCATTCTTTAAAATGCCACTGCAAAAATTTAACCCTATTAGCTGCTACAAGCACAGGCAAGCTGTGGGGTCATACGTTCCTTTGTTGAATTATTTTACTAATAAAACCAATTAATCATAATTTATATTTTTTAGAAATAATATTTCAATTAATTACACTTTTTGCCAAGTTGATTAAAGAAGGTTAGTGTCTGAATTTTGTCCAGAAATTGCTGTACAGGATCAAACTGTAGATACTGATTAGATTTTCATGTGGCTTGGAATATTCAATGGTACTCACAGTGCATCAGAAAGACAGTTGTGGAGCTAGATTGCGTGTCTTACTGTCAAATTATCTGGTTCTTAAGATCCAACCTTTTTTAATGATGCAGAATGTAGTGAAAAGTTACAGGTAGATGGTTGAAAGAAGTTGGGGAGGTACTCCTTCATATCTTAATGATATGCTATAGTGACTGTTAATAATAACAAAGTGAGAGCAGCATAAGCTTTTTCAGAGAAGGTACTGAGTTAACTCTCGTCATATCTGTCACAGTTTTGATTATTCTTTTTCCAGTAATTAGTCTTAAATGGAGGAGTTTAAGACATGAAAACCCATAAGCGTACCTTTTCATACCTTTATGCAGCTTGATTACTGATTTTAGAAGTCAAAGCAATTTTATTTGTTCTGTATGGTTGAAACATACCTCTTGCTTTTCCCAGGACCAAGTAAAATTGTGAAGGAAGCACAATTACCCTTATTTTGGCTCTTATTTACTGACAAAAACATATTCCTTCAGTTTCCTGTGGAGTGACTTGACATGGTTATTCACAGCTCCTAAAAGTTTAAGTTCTTCAACTTACAAAGATTTGAAGAAGTAAAGAAATGGACAAATTGTGCAATTGTGCACAAGATGCTTCCACTAATATCATAGGATATACTTTGCTAGAGTAGAATGCATTCATTATTGACAATTAAAAATGTAGTAGTTCTATTTAACTGTTTATTGAGAGTGACCGTAACTTGGTACAATCCTTAAGATGATTTACCACATAACTGGTTTTGAGTGCTGTCCAGCATAGAGAAACAAAGCTGATGAAAGAAGTAGAATGCCTCCCTTACAAGGAAAGGCTGAGGGAGCTGGGTCTCTTCAGCTTGGTGAAGAGGAGGCTGAGGGGTGACCTCTTTATTGTCTATAAATATGTGAGGGGTGGGTGTCAGGAGGATGGAGCCAGGCTCTTCTCAAGGTCATCTAATGATAGGGCAAGGGACAATGGGTGCAAGCTGGAACAGAGGAGGTTCCATATAAATGTCAGAAGGATCTTCTTCCCAGTGAGGGTAACAGAGCATTGGAACAGGCTGCCCAGGGGGGTTGTGGAGTCTCCTTCTCTGGAGATGCTCAAGACCTGCCTGAATGTATTCCTGTGCAACTTGGTCTAGGTGATCCTGCTGTGGAGGGGAATTGGACTAGATGATCTTTCAAGGTCCCTTCTGATCCCTAAATATTCTATGATTCTATGATTCTATACTCTATAATACTTACTTGTTGAACATTATTTTTTTAAAAAATAACTTTTCCAGGCTAGATTTTGTTTTCTGTTTTACAAAAATTTTCTCATACTCTAAAACAAGTGACAAAGATGTTCTATTGAGGTCTGAAATTTATTACAAGCACGTGGGATATGAATTGACCCTCACTCACTAATGCATGGCCAGTTTTAGAAAGATGCTTCCAAGTTGCACATTTGCTTTCTGCAAATGTAATACTGTGGCCAGCAGAGGTCACACTGAGCCAGTGCCATTTCCTACCCAAGTTCTTATGATTACTTCAGGTAAAACTTCCAATTAAAGTCTGAAATAATGCTTCCAACAAAAATATCAGTTGGCTTACATGTTATTCCTAGTGTGATCTGGACACTTTCTCCTGTAATCTGCAGGCTGCCAGTCATTAGCCTGCACTCTATCAGTAGTGTCTTGTAATGATGACAGTCTGTTAAGCTTTTCTTTACTATGTTATTAATTTCCGCACAGCTCTTCTCTGTGTGTGTCCACCCACAAAGCACAAACCACCTTACTGGAAGGTGCCTGTTTTACAGGTTGCAGATCAGAAGACCGTGGCAATAATGACTATCCCTGGGGCCACACAACAGCAAAATGCACCATGCTGTCTCCTAAATTGTAAATGAGCATATGAACCACCAGCCATGCAACTTTTCACGGGATCACACAGTCTGTCAGTTTTCCCCAAGCATCAGAAGACATAAATAACCTAGGACTGCATGGGCATTAGGATGCATTACTTCTTTCGCAGCAACAGGAGAGAATGCAATGAGAAAGGGATGGATTAGTGGAATGTGTGGAACTGTACCAAAACTGAAACATCTGTGCAAGACGTTTCACAGTAGAGTGAAGGCAGTAGTGATATTACAGGTTTCTGTTCCCAATTCTAGACCAACACTCAGGAACAGAGAACAAGGTACTAGGAGCTCTGTGAGAAACTGAGAGAAGAGAAAAAGAGAATGTGAACTGATGAACTGATAAAAAAGAAAAGGCAAAAGATATATTTGTAACTAGTCCTGACTGGTGAACAGGAGAAAGAATAAAGAATAACCTGGATTTTTTTTTTTTTTTTGGACAGCAACAGTAAGAATCAAATAAAGGCTGTAAGATTAAGATTAAATAAAGGCTGTAAGATTTTAAGATTAAATTTGTAGATACCACATGAATTTCTCTAGTCATATCCATATCTAAATTAGGTGCTGCATCTGATAATTGGATGCTGAAGACTCACAATGTTATTTTGAACATATGAAACAATAAGCTTTTTGTGATTAACATAGTTCACCACTCTGATCTGTGAGTGCAAGATGTCTTTAAGCTAAGAGAATTCACATGCCAGTAGAGCAGGCTAGTCACTCAGCAATAGGCCAGGCAGGATGAAGATGTTTCAGGTGTTTATATTTTTGCTTCTGTTAGATCGAATGTATTCGAATGTATTCGAATGTATTGTGTATCTAGGAAAGGAGGAAAATTACTTTTCTTGTCCAATTGCTGATATTTTTTTGAAATTTTTCTTGAGAGTAAAGGTTCTTGTGTTTGGTTTTAGGCTTTCCCTGATGGTTAGTAATTAATATTTTTGCTATGTTTGGTTACCATATGTGCTAAATACTTGTCCTTAGATTTTTATTAACATTAGAGTTATGGATACCAGAAAGTGTGAATTATGATTTGGAATTACTCTGATATTAACTGGTTGGAGCCCATACCAATACTAAGGAATTACTCTGATCCTACAATCCCCCTTTTCTTTCATCTATTGACCCTGAGAGTCTCCAAGCACCGTTCATCACCATTAATCTAAGTCCTGTAATGAAGTGAAAGGAAGATTCGTTAAGGATTTATTAATTCCAACAGGTTTGGATGAATCTATGCAATATATATACTATATTCCATATATTGTATACTGTAAACTAGTATATAACGTATTGCATATCTAATATAACCTGTGTAGTTTATAATTACTTTCATATATATATATATATATATATATATATAGTGTCAGCTATTTACCTTGTGTCAATGATTTATGGTTTTCTGTATTAACAACATATAAGCGAACTATATTGAATACAAAAGGCTTCCGCTCAGTGCTGTAGTTGGCAGTTTAGCTTTATAGTCAAGGTTCTCCAGCAAACACAATTTTCCTACTCTTTATGAAAGAAATCGTTAAGGTTTAGAACTTTACATAGTACCAAGTAATGCTCTCCCACCATGTTCAGGTATTTTTCTACTATATGACATATCATCTTTTTACATGAAAGGAAAATTTGCAAACTTCCATTTAAAGAAAATAAATATGTATCTGGAAACCATGAATAATAATAATTTTTTTGCATTTGGTGTGAAGCCAAAATATGCTGAAGTAAGTACATCGTTTTTTTTCTCAAAGCTTGAATTCAACTTGGAGCAGGCTACTGGTTACTTAGTTTTCTGTTACCATAGCTTAGCAAAAACTACTGCAGGTACTAATATAATGAATGATATAATGAGCTATAAACTATATTGCTTAGTTGCATCCCTGCTAGAGAAAAGAAAAGAAAACACCAAAGAATACTTGCAATGTGCAGAATTTAAACTTGTTAGCCATTTCTTTGCACTTCCTGTCTTTGAAGTGTTCTGGAAGAGTTTAGGAATCGATTAGCAGAAGTCTGCTTTGTTGTCATCTTAATATATTATAGAAGCCTAACGCTGTCTAAAACAAGTTATAGCTTAGTACAAAAATAATCACCTTCATAGTACATTCATTTTCCAGTCTGAATGATTCTATAAATCATATGAATATTGGAGAAGAGTAAACAGAAGGGTACAGAACATAAAGAACAACTTCAGGAAAACCACTTGCATAGTATGGAATTATTTTGGTTTCTTTTATGTATATTAGGTCACTACTGAACTATCTGTTCTTTTACTCAGGATAGTAACATTATTCTAAATGGGAAGGATGCTTAATTTCTAGAGATTGCACAGTGCATCAGATGCTTGTTCAGATTTGGAACACTAAAAAATAGTATTTTTTGACTGGGAGTGTATTCTAACTGTATAAAAACTGTTTCTCCTTAAAGACACTTTGAGATTTCCGCCATGAAAAACAGGCACATTTTTGTAGGCTCAAGCATCAGTTGAGTAGTAAATGTTTGGTTGCATTTCTAAATCCAACTAAACGCATTGGATATGCTTAACTTCTGAGATTCAACATGACCTTTACTAAAAGAAATAATGAGGGATTTGAGGGTAATCACTAAATTGGTTTAAAAAAAGTACCAGAATACCTTTGTATCAGTGTACCGTACCACATTTTTTAGTATCATAGCCTGTAATGATTCTAAGGCCATCAGGTATAAATAAGAGGGCAAAAGGACACACTTCTCCAGTACTTCTTGTAGATTACATAGCTGTAAACACATTCTGGTAAAGATTGCTGATAATATGTAAGAGACACATAAAAATTCCTGCTTTGGTTAGCAATAGAATTAGAGATGTTTGCATAGAGATGAGCTCAATTAATGTTTTCAGTACAGGATAAACCCATCTATGTTTCTATTCTGCTAAAACAGCCTAGTGGTCAGCTGGCTTTACTTAAAACGACAGCCCATTTCCCAACAGTTGCCACACTGTGGAGTTGAAGATAATGCCTTTTACCCTTTTATTGTTTCAGATATCACAGTGCACTGACTCAGTAAATGTAGACTATTAGTGTTCAATTGAGCTGTCCAAATATTTAACTCATCCCCAAATCAGCTCTGTTTTCTTATTTTAATGGGGACCTTTGCTGGTATTTATGTGGTACTAATAGATGAGCATGTAGGGAAATTCTCTTAAGAATTTTGTATTTTGAAAACCTGCCACATTTAAAGTGGGAGGAAAAAGTACAAAATATAGAGCATAGTTGTCAGCATCAGTAAATGAACAACAAAATATGTACGAAAGTTGGGTGACTGATAACTCCTTGTCTAACTTGTGAGATAAAGTCTTTAGAAGTTATTTCATCTAGCCAAAATGTATGCATGCCAGGAGTATTCAACATCTACTTTGTAAAGATTTGTAAAATATTATTCTAGTGAAAAGCTACTTTCATGTGTATGCTGTATGTAATACATTTTTGTATTTTTGAAGTATTATAATAATAATGAGGTGTGTTAATGTGTGAGAAACTGCTTTGTTTCTTTCTAGATATACTATGTACAATTTAAAGAAGTATTTTTCTTTTGAAATAGAATAGCACTCCCTCTGAAACAATGTGAGAGAAGCCATAAACTGAACCAAACCATTATTCAAAAGTACAAATTAACATAAGTATAAAATGGCAATTAATAAATGAGATGGTAAGATGTTACTTTGCAACCACAACCACAGTGGCTCATGTCTGCTGTAGTTTCTCGTTAAGAACACTGGTCCTGTGGTTATGGCAGGCAACTCTGACTTGGCAGACATGTTCAGTTTCTGTTAGTTTTCCTATGTAATATCTAGTATGGAACTTAAGGCTAGATTAATAAAACAAATGCCCACAATCCTGATATCACAGTGCTGAGTAGCCCTGTGCCTAACTCCCTTCATTGCCCCCTAATTCCCATAGTAATTCCATAGGAAATTATCAACACCACTTGGAGGAAAGCCACTTCCTACTAGCTCAACATAATCCTGAAAACAGGAATGTGGTTTAATTAAAATCTTTATCTTGTATTTAGGTGTTTTTCTCAGCATTACCATCTCTCGTTCAACTTCACAGTTCAAATCCTACTCTTCAGATAGCTGACTGAATCCATGCTTTCAAAACCTGTCTAGAAGAGGTGATAGTGATGTCCTCCCACTTTTGCTTTTATACAATACCTTACTGGTTAAAGGACTCTCCTAAGATAAGAAAGACCCAGATGCAATACACTTTTTTAACTGTGAAAATTGAAACTAATTTCTTCCATCCTTTTCATGTCTGTCCTAATGACCAACATATAGCTCATGAAATGATAAGTATGTTTTTCACCCTACTGATTTTAACTATTCTGTTATAGAAAAAGAAGAAGTTAGCTAGATCAGAAAGAATGCCACAAAAGCAAACCTAGTGGTGAAGGTTTTCAACTAAAGGCAGTCAGATGAAAGGCGTTCTACTAAAACTTTGTTCTTAGTTCTGTTGTTTGTGAAGGTTGTAGTTTCCTGTTTCTATTAAACTGACCAATTTTCCCAAGATATTCTGTAAAGGATAATGGGAGTGTAGAGGCTACAGCAGCACACAGGACAAGGTAACAGTGGTTATCGTGGACTAAATTTTTGCAATCACATGTATAGAATGTGAATAGCAACTAAAGCTAGAAACTGAATTTATATTGCATCTTGCCAAGAAGTGAAAATTCCTACTTGCTCAATTCAAACCGTCTCTACAGGTTCTAGTGAGAATGCTTTATCAAACTGTTATGTATCTTTTAAGTTCATTCTACAGAACATATGGTGTGCTCATTAATGAGAAGCTTAAGGGTACGGAGAAAGAAAACTGTGCAGACAGAAGTCTTAAGCTAAAAAAATAAGAACATCAGTTGACTCTTTCCTAGCCTGGAAACATTTGGCATTTTTTATTATAAGTATCTTAAAAGCTTGAAAAATTGAGTTATTTTAATCACTGTATTTTGGTTCATGCTGTATTTAACATGAAGCAGTTTTTATGCTGCTGTGTTTTTCCTCTTCTTCCACTATTACTACTATTGTTCAACCCATGTTGAACAGTAGCTTTTGCTAATAACTAATAATCTTCATCAGGGCACAGCTTTGCTATTGGCAACAGTGGACTAGTCTGAGAGGTAAACAGTGCAGTTAATGGTACTTCACTGGTAGCGTGGGAATAGTCTTAAATGTATGTACTGAAAACCTTTGACAATTGTTAATTGAATCACAGTTCTTCGTTGGGCATCCTATTTGAAAAGGCATATTTGAGTAATAAGAACTCAGCAGGACTGAACTGGTACATAAAATCAAAGAATTTATCATTCATCTGTGTGTTTTTTCTTTCTGCATTAAACTGTCTTCCACACCTTCCTTTAGATGTCAGTCAAACAATGGGAATTGTGTTCTTTGCACTTCACAGGATTCACCAGCTCCTTTTAAAACTAAGCTCATCATTTTCATTATTTAGTAGATCCAACTAAAGTGCAAACTGAAATGAAAAGAATGTAGGTAAATAACTTATCTTGAAACTTCCATATGTTATTTTTGGTTTAGTGAAGGAGTGGCTGCAACCCTCTCTATTTTATTTCTCTATAATTTTTCACAGAGTAACATCAAATATGAATTCCAGACTTACTAAACTTACCTGTACCTATGGTTGTACAGTTCCAAGCAAACATTTTGCTTCTTTCAAGCAGTTAATTTGTAAATTTTTATCTCCATTCAGTATCATCTTTTTTCTAAACAGCCTATTTTTTCTAAACATCTATCTTTTTTCTAAACAGCCACAAACAGCATTGTCATGAGAGTTATACTACACATGACAGTAAAAAGCATCTTGTGTGATGCAGTTGTTTAAGACATGATCTGTTAATGAGGATATGCAGATCTATAAATTACAGTTACAGAGGATCTGGAGCTTTGTTAAACTACTGAAGACACAGGAAAGCATAATAATCTTATCTAGTACTGTGCAGCAGTTACCACATTTCAAATTTCCTTGTTACCCAGGCTGCTCCCCATGCTACAGGCTGTTCCTGTCATGTTCAGGATGTTTCAAGGATAGAGCTTATCATGGGGAGGTTTGATTCATGCATCCAAATCGGACAAAAAGGACGGTTTGGTTCCTACTTCCTTCTATCTGGCTATCAAGGTTAGAATGCCACAAAGACATTGATATGTTCTCTGAATACTGCTCCCATCCAGTTTATGATTTACAAGACTACACTGTACTACAAAAAAAGTATTCCTCCTTAAAAGTACACTACTTGGAAAATGCATATTATTAAAATACTGTATCAGCTTTCAAAGTATTATAAAGACCCAAAACCTAAATTGCTTCTGAAGTCCCTCACAAATAGTACTAAGTACTCTGTTGACTCTTCATGGCATTTATCATCATCACATTCAGTTGCTGCGTATTGCGTTTGAAAATAGAACACCAAAAAGTTCTTGTTAAGCCTGAAGGTTAATGGCATTAGTCTGCCCCTTGACTATAGGAAGTTGTCTATCTAATTTAAACTGACAGATGTGCTTTTACAGCTGGAGCACTACAAAGATATTCCAGTTTTGGCCTTCCTGGATAGAACACTGGGTATAATAGTAAGACATGTCATTCACTAATTTTTCTAGAAGAGATTGATTAAAGTTTGGAATGTTCCTGTCCTAAAAAGCTCCACAAATTCACAGGACCCTCTATGAAACAATCTTTCTTGTTAAGTAAAATCTCAAATAGAAGTTTATATCCATAAAGCAACAAAGCTGGTGATTTCTGTAAGGCCTTCTAATTTGTGTCTTATCTAAGAATACTGATGTAAATTCTATATGATAAAGGCTTATATGTACTAAGAAGAGAAATTCTTTTAAAACTACTTTTAAGAAGGTATTCCATATGTTTATGAGAAAAATAATAATGACACAATATATGCTGCCTGGCAACAGAAATGTCTTGGTTATTCAGAAAACCTCTTTTCATGTGTGAAATCCTAAATATGAACAAAACCAGCTCTGACTTTAGAATTGTTCACATCATAGAGTGAAATATTGCACATTTTAGCTTCTCAAAAATAATATCCACTACAGAATTCTTACATAACTAGGGCTAATCTAAAAGAATAATTGTAACATACTGGAAACTTAATGGATTGAAGAGTCATTTCCTCATTCTTTGTAGAAAGTGAAGAAAGTGGTACAAAAAGTGCTACTGTTGATCTCTAAGGGCTAGCACTAAATTCCCCTGAGATAACACACTGATAGCATCTAAACGTTTGTTTGGAGTGGGACTACACTGAGGTCACTGTTCAAGACAACAAACTGTCTGCTGCATTCTCTGACCCTGAAAGGTTAGAGTTTAGGAATTTCCTGGAGAGATTCTGTTTGGTCTAACATTTTTATGAAAGTATCAAGGGGATAGTTAAGAGCAATAGTAAGGTTATTTTCTCCAGAGCTGTTAAAGCCTTTTATCTAGCCAAAAATACTTTCAGGGAGATGCCTGTTAAGGCTGTGTGAACGCAGAGGAGCAATCAGAGGAAAGAAACCTCTTTTTTATTTTCCTGCAGGAGTCTAAGAACACACCAAATGAGTTTTTTTAAAATGTGGTTATATTTGTTTTAAGTAAGACAACACTCCTTCATGTTTTCATTTTGTACCACATGCAAAAAAAAAAACAAAACAGAATTCTTTGATAGTTACCTATTTTCCTGTACTCTTTCGAAAATGAAAACAGATACAATTCTTTCACTGATGCACAGATTTGCTAATGACGTGTCCTGATAGAACAGCTGGACACAGCTGACTGGACTCTTAAAGATACAACTATACTCATGATAACCAAAAGAAAGTCAGAGAGAAGTTAACTTTGTTGTAATTGCATTTATTCAGTTTTGTTCCATTTAGTTTGTGGAGTACTTAGTTTCTAAAAATGTACTGCATTATGCCATTATGATAGTAAAATATTTAATGAAGAAAGGAAATGAACAGAACTTTAAAATACAGTCCATAAGACTGGTAGTTTTACACCAGAAAAACTGATTTTGTCTTTCATGAGCATTAAAAATTATAAATTTAGCCAAATGCAGCATGTGTCTTAATCAGCCTCTACTTTAGGGTGTTAGTAATAGCTCATTACTCCATCTCTATGCATAATGTCAGGGCAAGTAGTATTCAGAATTGTCATCTGAACCAGGAAAACACTGGAGTGAAATTAAGATGGTGGATAAAAAATGGTAGTGTGATTATAAGTAGCAGTTTAGAGATCACATCCCTGAGGTCAAGTCAGCCAGATTTTCATACAGATAGACCACAAGGAGGTAATCTGATTGCAAAAAGGGGTGCAGCATTGATGGACTTTGAAAGAATGAGTTCTATGGATCCTTTAATGGGGGCATCCCAAAATAATAATCTAGGTGTGGATGCTAAAACCATGTTGTATTTTATACATGTATTGCCTGTGAGTGTTATTCAGTAGTCACTTAGCCTATCCCATTTGTACCTTCTTGATCTTCAGTTTCCTGAGGCAGCAACAGCTTGAATCCACATTTAGCACAAACATCTTGATTGACTATTATCATTGACTTACTTTCTTTGAGTCCTTATCTCTAAGAATATATTCAAGTTTCACCCATATGCAACTGTTCTTATACAAAATAGAGCTTAATTTTTACCCTCATTCCATCAACAGCTTTTACTTCTTCCATTCTTTTTTCACACGCTCCACTTTTCACTTAGGGCCCTACTGAAGGATGTTCCTATATGTGGAAGAGTTTCCTCAGGCTTACATTTTCTTACAAGTTAGCAAATTTTCCCTTTGAGTCCTGGAAATACAGCTAAGAGTGTTATCCTTCCTAACACAGTAGTGTTATCCTTCATATAGGTTTAACCCTAAATATTAATAGGATTATACTTCAAATATTTTTATTATTATTAATGGCTTTCAACTGGGGTTTTTGTATATGTAATTTTCAGTAAAAAAAGTTTCTTTGATCCATGAGAACAGCTTTATTAATCAGCATTTATGAAGTGTCTGTAATACAATCTTCAAGACAGACGTTTTCCTTTCTGTGTGTCATTATAACCTCCATCTCACAGCCATGCAAAGGATAGACCAGGTTTCATGCAAAATGTGAGAAGGAATGTTCTGCCAATTGGATCCAATTTTAATTATCAGAACTAAATCCAAACATAGTCCCTGTCCATCATGAATCCTTTCACTCCCTACCGGTGAAGGATGATTAGATCAAAGACATCATATACAACCCAAAAGAGTCAGTTTGCTTTTAATAAATACTGAAGCTGTAGGTGTTATGTTACACAAAGAGAATCACTAAGCTTAAGCAATAGGTTCTTTCATATGTCTGTCTATTCCTAATAATACACTCAGATCTTATTATTATAAAACGTGGCGGTTTTGGGGTTTTCTTATCATAGCAATATAATACAGCTTTCTATTTACCAGTTCTGAGTTCTCTGTGCACTATTTGGATCTTTAATAGAATAAATTTGAGTTTGGCATGTTGGATCCTGTATTTTCACTCAACTGCTAGATTATCTAGTTTTATAAACCTTTCCCCACTAGAAACAGCACTTACTTTGGCAAGGAGTTCCATTGATTAAGGAAGGAATTGGGAATATGGAAGTATAAGATCTGACTCTAGATTTTAAAAGGGAAATAACATTCCATTTATTCAGAGTGGTGCTGTAGATCTAAAGATCTAAAAAATAGCTACTAATAAATTGGAATAATGTTCTCAACTTTTTTTTTTTTTCCTTTCACTGGCAAGGTCAATGTTTATGTTAGCCCCTTGTATTGCTGTGTTCTTTAGAGAATTGTTAGGTAAAGACCTTTGTCTAGTAAATGCTCATTCATAGGACTTGGGAAGAGGAAGATTACGAAGAGGAAGGTGAGAGCATGCTTTAAACTTGTAACTGGCTGACTGAGGTTAAGAACAGCCTGGTAACTAAGTTGTTCATGAAAATTGTGCTTCCAGTCTCAGTTGCTTTTGAGAGCTAGATGAGATGTTACCAGCTACTAGGAACTGCTCAATGAAATCAGATATTTTCTGCCCCTGCCATTAGGAATGGAGATACTTGTGTACCAAAGCAAGGTAAATCAGAAATCGTGACCTGTTTCAGAGTTCCAGAATGAAAGCATGGACCTGTACTTTGTGAACGTAACCTAAAAATTTCTGCATTCCTTATACTTTTATCATATTGCTTTTATGTCTGAAATTGAGATTCTAATGTACCACTAGTAGTAACCCAGCCAATTTTTGTTGTAGTCTGCTGAAACATAAGTTTTCGTGGCTCCTGAAACAGTTTTAAAGCTACTTTCCCTGATGGAAGACATAACAACTAACTTGGAAATTCCAGGTTTTCCTAGTGACCTTGCATTTGGATAACTACTTGTATCCCCACTAGGCCCCAGTGGCTCTTAAGCAGCAAAGAGGTTTAAAATAGAATGTAAAGAATCCTTCACCAATTGAAACTGTGTGATAGAGAGAGCAGGTAAGTGGTATTATTTCATAATTGCACCAGTTTCAACAATTCAGAGAGACATTCTGTAGGGAGCACATGGAATAGAGAGGTATATTCCTAAAAGATACTTTCAGGAGTATGAATTTTAATTGTGATCAATATGTGTTTTGTTACTTGGGCATTTTCACTTAATAGGAAACTCTTTGTTCTAAAAAAACAAAAATAATCTGTTAAATCCAAAATTATCAGCCTCAAGATCACAAATGAAATACGTAAAAAATTATCTTGCAAAAAATGCTCTGTAAGGTGTTTAGTCTGAAATACATATGATATATTCTTTCTCACACATTATATCCAATAAGAGTGATCTATATTTTTTAATTATAAGTACAATATGTACATTCTATCAAAAATTAAAAGAAGTTCTTTTCTAAACTGAGATTTAACCTCAAGGAATGCACACATACATGAAAAAAAAAAATCACTCTTCTGATGCTGTTTAACAGCCATTTATAGAGCAATGAAGCTTAGTCCCTAAATGCACTACACTCTATTTTTTTTGAACTCTCAAATAATGCATTGGCCTCCAGCTGTTTGCAGTGCACTGCTCTAATATTACTATGGGGTATCATTAGTGCTAATAAATGTGAAGAGTATTTAAGTTACTGTGGTCTGGAACATAAATAAACAGTGTTACTGTGTATCCTCTGTTCTCTACACTCCCTCTCTTAGTCTCCCTGGCAGTGATTACATCTTCCTGCTGAGACGTATTATGGCATGTGATTCTGTGGTACACTACAGTCCAAATGAGATAGATGTTCAGAGAGTGTCATGGTTCTCATCCAAATCACAAACCTGTAAAGATTACAATCCAAGTCATGAGAAAAAAAAAAAACAAAACAAAACAAACAAAAAAAAAAACAAACCTGTGGCTGCATCCCAGTTCCTACATTTTTCAATTAAACTTTTTTACTTAGGTAGTTTTAGAAATAACAGTTGTACTTCATGTACATGAAGAGGGGAGAAAGGCTTTATTTTCTAATGCTCCTTGGTGCCAAGGAGCACAGCCCTGCATTCTGTATCTTTGTCTCCTTTGAGCTGTGGTTGTTAAGTGACAGTTATGATACGCTGCCTGATTTCACTGTTCCCACCAATACAGCATGACTCTGAAAACTTTGGAATGAAAGAAGACATCAATAAAAAGTCTTGCATTCCATAGCAGGGGGTATACTCAATAAGGGGAGGGAGCAGTGGGGAGAGGAAAACTGAGGCTTTGTCTTCCAAACCATAACAGCATGTTTATAATAGAGGAAACACATACCCTTTTAAAACTGACTTGATTGGAAGAAAATTACTTTTAGCCAGCTACTGAAATCCCTAAGCACATGCTGGTTTGTTTAATGGGAACTGATTTTGAAAGCATTTATGGAATGTATAGAGGGATCCTGTCTGAAAACATATACAGGGCAAGCATACCAGCTGCAGTTATTCCCTTCATCCTCACTGACATTAGCAATTTAAAATTTAACCAAGCACAAAACACCCATGACCTTCTGAGCCATGCAGTCCCAAAAGAAAGTAGAGAAAGCAGAGCTGAGCTCCACAGTTAGTGGAATCATTACAGACACATCACTCTGCCACAGACATAAAATAAATCTGCAACAATATTGAGAACTGTGAGACAGTCAAAGAAGAAAAGTCATAAATCAGTGTTTTCTCTTGTATGTTGCAATAGTCCATTCTGAGGCTTTTCATCCCTTTGCAGATAGCCAGAGGACTACAACCCAGCATGGTTGGCTCCTATTGTTTTCTGTGACATTGGCTTGTCTAGTTTTATACATCCTCCAACAGCAAATATCAAATTGTGCTCCTACCTGTTTTCTGACTCAAAAAATTATCCATGGTTTACATAGACATCTGTGTGCTGTATGAATCTAAATGCTTCCTGATGTAAGTGCTGAATAGTTCCTCTTACATACTTCCATCAGAAGCTTGGAGAGAAAAATGTAATGCCACAAGCATTGTAGCTCTCTAGGTTACTCTTATAAAAGTATCTGTTCATTCCAGGTAAACTGATTTGTCTGCTTAAAGGTTTTTTCCTTTTCTCTTTCTTTTTTTCAAATTTAGTATAGAACCAGGCAAAACAAGCATACAGTATTTATTTATTCAATTAATTAATTAAGTAATAACCTATCTTTTTTGCAGTGAACCAGTTTATGGCACAACTTTCTCAACAAGTACATCAATGTGATTTGAGAAAGGGTGTGAAGAGAGCAAAGTTAAAAATGAGACACTAAAGGAAAAATGGGTGTGAGTTACCAAAATATCTCTATAATCTGTTCAAATATATTTTAAAAATGATACAAGAATATTACTTAGGGAGTGAAAAAGTACACAGTGATATTAAATTGAGTGACACTGAAGAGACCTGTCATGCCTGCTGAATATAGAAGTCTAATCTAGCAAAAGAATCAATTAATTAAAAAGCAATGGTTGATGATTTTATTGATGCCCACATTAGTATACTTTTGTAGATGTGTCTTTATTCCCTACTATGACTTAAGTAGAAGGAATGCAACCCAACTAGGTGACATGGTATTTCTACCATAGTAATGAAGATATAGGATACGGCAATGACAATTTTGTGTGCTTTTTATTTATGGTTTGGGCATATCTCCACAAAAATATGATTAAATATGTCTTCTTATCACCTTCTGACTCTCTCTAATAAACAGGAAATACTTCCTATTAATCTGGAATTACAGCAAAGAAGATAAAGTATCAATGGTTATATCTGAGATATGTGAAAGGCTAAGAGAACAATACCCATTTAATATCATTACTAACAGACACATAATGGTATGCCACTACCCTAAGAAATATACCTCAAAATGTTTAGATATTACTGATGTGTTTGGGTCAGCTGAATTTTGTCTCTACTCTTTGGTAAGTTCCCGTGTAGATTTATACAGAATCAGCCTGAGGATTTCTTATATGAAATCCAATCTTTCTTTTCTACTAGATTTCACAATGACCATGAAATTATTGTAAAACTTTAACTGCTCCTTAAGTCTTAAGGTAGAGGTCCTGATTTGCTTTAAAGTATCTTATGAGTACAGCATATTCTTGTTTGTCTGAAAACTTTCCTCTTACTTTCCAAATGAATACATTTAAGGTCATCAGACAATGTAATTTCCTACTCTCACTTTGTGACCAAACAGAGAATTAATTACCAGGCATGAGAATTTTTGTTTCTTAGCATAAATCTCGGTCAGCTTGCTCAGGCTGTGCACATCTGTACATGAATGGCTACAATTCCTCGGATATTTCATGTGACCATCTTTCTTTTTCTGGCTCAACCACATATAGCTGTATAATTAAAAACGAGGGACATACAATTTTATAATTAAAAAGGAGGGACATACAGTTTTATAATTAAAAAACAAGGCCATCGATGAGTTGCATATGAAAGGTGAAGGTAGAGTAGATCTCATTCGTAGGTTTTGTTCTGATTTATTTTATATGGTTGGCTGATGCATGTAATTATATATTAAAATATAAACACATCTCTTGCTATTAGTCTGAAAAAGTGTAGATTTACTGCCTTTAGGAGTCTCATTAAAATCATGTGTCCAGTGACTACTGGCAAATAGAACTGTCTCCGTTCTCTTTCTTTTGACTGGGAAAAAACACTGAAGTACCTTTGTAACTGAACTCAGCAGTCCTTTCTGAAAGCTGTACAAGCTTGCAGGATTAGTTTACAAAGGCTTTTTGCTACTAGATTTTTCTGCAAATATTTAGCCAGAGATGATTGTAAAGATATAGTTGTTTTTGTTTCCAACACTTATTTTGATCTTCTATAGCATCAAAAGAATGAAGACAAACATGGAAAACACTGCACATAAGTTTATCAAGCATATCAGCAAGTGGACAGAGTGTTTTTCAAGAGAGAAAATGTTTTGAAAAAGCTTTTTAAAACAGGAAGACGTAAAAAGTGACTGAAACTTAATCAGAGACATCTTGTTCTTTTTATTTTGAATGTATCACAATAACAGTGATCAATAACTGGAACAAAACACAAAGGGTAAACACATTCTTTACATTCTGATGCTTTCAAATTAAATCTCGATGCTTCCTTTAAATAACACCTGCTGGGCTTTTTTGGAAGACTGACAAAGCACAGTTCTATAACCCTGTAGTAAGTGATGTAACTAGATGACCAAGTGATTTTTTCTGTCTTTAAAAGGTACTAATCACTTTTTTTTGCTAAGGCAACAAGTCTCTGAATGTGAAGGATAATGTAGGGAAAAAACACTGAAAAGTACATTATTTTTATTTAACCTTGAAAAGTTGAGCAGAGCGTGTAAAAGCACATAGTGTTGAGCTGGAAATATTCAAGTGTTGTTGGATAACCATATTCAGCAAGAGACACACTCCAGTGCAGCGAAGTTCTCAGGTTATGAATGTGTTTCTAAGCTCAAGAGCATATCTAGCAAAGATTTGGAACAAAACCCAGTGTAACAATGTTTGTGGCTCACTGGGGGATACATTTGCCATCAACATGAAGTCAAATACAGTTAAGAAATAAACTGACACAGTGTAACACTCTTACTACATTATGCTAATTGAGTTGGGTTTGTGGTGAATTTATTTGGGGTGTGTTTTTTCCATTAAGTGTAATGCTTTGAAACTGCTATCAAAAATTAAGAAGAGTGCACTTTGAGATAATCACAAGTAGTATTTGTCTGCCTTGCAAAGCCATTTCTGCAATTTGAGAAATAAGGGACATGGAGAAACCTTGTAAATATCCATGTGAAGTATTTAATGTCAACGGAGTCTAGATTCTATGTGGCCTCATTAAACATCTTTTCAAGCCTGTAAGGTATCTCTAGTAAAAATGGTGACACTCATACACATGTAAGTCTTATAATTAATTTTCTTTCCATAGTTGCCTAATGAGTCCATGTTAGAGCTGTAACATCCTTCATATGCCTGAAATAAACAAACTATTAATGACAAGATTAATAAAAAAGGGATAAGCCAAATTGAAGCAGTTAATAAAGAATAATACCCTAATCCTCTTTTCCCTCACTGTTTGTGCATGGATATTTCTCTTAGGAAAATTCCCAGCATCATAAAATCATTTATATTTGAAAAGACCTTTAAGACCAACAATGCAAAAATACTTGTTTGGGTTAATAAAAAGAAAATACTAGCTGTGGTAATCACTCTTAGCCTACCTCGTATTTCAACAGTCATTAGCTTTACTCCATTCCAGCAGGACTGAGCAGCAGCTGTCCTTAATCTGTTCTCCTGTTCCAGTCTTTCATGGTTTATCCTGAGTAGCAGGGAGAGGAAGAATCAGGTGTTGACACTCTGATGAAGTACCACTGCCAAGCTGGGGTGTGATCAGCTTCTTGGGTTTTCTAGTTGCTTGACGTGTCCATTGGTTAGTTACTTGGCCAACACAACCTTTCTTATCTCTTCTATGGAGTCTGGGATAGGTATGTTGCAGATTCATTTCTTACAGTGTGTATCTATGTACCAATTGAATAATATCCATCTAGGGCTAAATTGAAGAATTGCTTCTTTGCATAAAAGCTGTTGATGTCTTACCTTTAAGACAGTAGTCACCTAAGTGGACTTATGTTTCCCGAAACACAACCTAGTTTAGCAGTGCCATCTGCCAATGTGTTTAGATAAAATTTACTGCCGTTTTACATTACTGTAAAGTTATGGCTACATAGCATAGAAGCTGGAATAAGATAAACAAGTGATTGTGAATTTAACAGCTGTTTTTAAATGTGCTTCAGTATTGCTACTCAATAGTAGTTGCAGTGGAATCTGGTTCACAGAATCTTTTTAATTTTTTCATTTCAATGGTCTAATATTTCAATATTCTAGTAAAAGACTGAGATGAAAATTAGCATGAACTTTCTGTAGGAGAAACTATGATGTCAAAAATGGCTTATATCCATCTCATTTTTCAATTAAAATGCTGATAAAAATTATAGATTCAATAGTGAGAAAAAAAGTTTGAATTGATGGGAGTTTTGATTTTTATTTTTTTCTGAAAATAATTTGATCTAGTCAGTCCATGAATACAAAATGATACATGGTTTAGACTGTCTAAACCAGCTGAGCTTTAATCGTGAAGGTAATATTAATTAATGTGATAAACCAATGTTGCTATTATTTCTTTTGATAACAGCATTTCTGCTGTAATAAGTGGAAAAGGAGTTTAGAAAAGTCTAAAAGTAATTAGTCCCTAGGTTGTTGAGGAAACACTTGCCTACATAGGCAATGTGTATTTGGAACCTGACTTTATTATGCTCTTATTTCAGTAGGAGCACATTTTATGATGCATGGCATTTAAATTAATGTGTTTTCTCATGTAATTGATTTATTTAGAATATTTAGGTGGGGCAGTAAGGGAATTGCATGAAATAGAAAAATGGAGGAAAAAATAATGTTAAGATCTCAAACAAGAAATATGCTTATGCAAAAAAAGAAGTATAATTAAGTGTTTGCGAAGGAGTAATTTTTCTGTAGTGTGAAAACAGATCAATGGGAGTGAATATAACATTAATAATATAGTAACAGCTGCAAAAAAAAATCAATGTGATTTCTGATGTTAAGACAAATGCACTGTTTTACACTCTGGCCTACGTTTTCATTTTGTAAACCACCAAAAAGCAATCAAGCTTAGTACCTTGCTTCCATAATAGTGATTTAGCTACACACCTGTTATTGAAACCATTTCATCTCAGTGAATAAGTTTTCTTATTTTATGGTCCATCACTACATAATTATGTATTAATAATAATTGTTTTTACAGAAATTTAATTTCCAAGTGGATAACAGCTTTAAATAGGTGCCATCTAATGATATTCAAAACAATTTTCCCTTTCTTTTGGGCAGCTTTTTAATTGGTGAGTGTATTTCTGGAATGAGAAGGTAGATAGAACAAGAGCCAAGGTAATTTCTGGAGCTGTGAAGAGTCATGTTAATCCTTTGGAATTTGGGGATTGGCTTATAGTATTTTGATACACTTTCTTTTAAAAGAATTTTGAATAGGTGTAGCAGATGTTTTCTAATGCAATTTGAGTGCCCCAGTGAGTACATTGGGTTTTTTTTAAAGTGACAGAAGTTGAGTGGGCAAATTAAAGAAACTATACCTCTGCTGACAGTCAGTAACTGGATGAAAACTAATGGAGTAAGTGAAGAGAAAACATTAATTGAAATGAGATCTTCCTGTGAAAAGTGTTCTTTTTTTCTTCTCAGAGTGGAAATATAATCATTAGAAAGGTGGTTTTCTTCTTTGAATTTGCACTGTTGGCATCTATTTTTAGGTTATTGCATTTTCTACTCTTAATAAAAGTCTGGCACTTGAATGTCTAAGTAATTAGTGCATTGTTCCCTGCTTGGTGGATACTGTACACAGTATAGCATACTATGAAAGTAGTACAAAGCATCTTATAAAAGGACAAGTTTACATTTTTAAAATGTACTAGTTAGTAATCTTTTAGTTTGTAGTTTTACTTTTTGTTTCCTTCATGGCAAGCAACTTAAGTTGAGATATAAGGAGGGAGGCAATGATAGTAGTTTGATTTGTTTCCCTTGTTGCCTCCATCTGCAGAGTTGTTTGGTTAGTATCTAATTTTAACAAACACTGCTAATGTTTTTTGTTGTTGATGCTATTTTGATGTGAAATTTTTATATTGATTTTTTTCTTTTGTGTAACCAGATTTCTCAAAAGTAACTATTTCTGATTCCTAAACAAGTTCAGTGGAAGAGATTGTCAGGCTCACGCTATTGTTAAATCCTATACAGACTAAAGGTTGGGAATATTGATGTACAGGTGAAACAGTTGGTCCAAAACCATTTGAAATTGCAGTAAGGAGGGAGGCCCTTGGTGTTAAGCATAATAAAAAGGAATCTTGTTTCTAGATAAAAAAAACCTGTTTGTGAAGGTAACATTCTTACATCATTAATTGTTCCTTTCCATGTGGTCCTTGCAAGTGGTTACTTTATTGAAAAATACTTCAGAACATAATAGATAACAAAAGATTCCATTTATCTGAAATTCCGCTGATATTCATGTACAGCATATCATCATGTACTAGTACATCATGTGAATCATACCTGTGTTTAAGTCACATATTAAACACTAAGTTCTATTTAATTTTTAGTCAATAACTAAGGTAATAATGCTGTGAAGTTGTGTGGAATTCATACCTCCCAAATATTCTTACTTTTGAAGTATAAGATCTGCCAGTCTGTAGGGTTTTGTGGCTCATATTGAAAATCACAAGTAAATTAAACATAATGTTTTCTTACCATCTATAAGTACATTACTAACCGTGGTTGCTCTCTTGTTCTTATTCAAAAGCATTGTTTGTGCCATAAGCTTTAGCAGATGCAAATGATCAGAGAGATTGTCACTATACTAAATTTTTATGATTGCTGTGCAAGAATCATCACTTTGTTTTAACCCAACTGCATTCCCAGTTTTTATGTGATCTGCAAGGCAGCCAGTGAGTAGTCCTTTCACTAGGGAGAGAGAATTAACAATGAAGTTAAGCACACATCTTTTTTCAGTAGTTAGTAAAGAGGCAAAACACAGAAATATAAATTCATCCAACTAGGACAACAAATACAATGTGGCTGCTAAATAGTCAATTGAAATAAATTAGAAAATCCATTTTTAAGCTGGCTTTTCTTAAAAGAGCTTAGAAACACATGAAATGTTTAAGTATTTTATATGTGGGTTAAATCAATTTAGGGGTAATGAAACTTATCTTTTTAGCACTGCTGAAAGCTATGTTAGTAACTGAGGGAATGCTATACATTATCCTGCAGAATGAAAAGACTGCAGCAAGAAAGAAAAGAGTGATCTCACTAAAATTTGATGGGGATCTTCTGTAATATTGTATGAAGCATTACTTTCTGAGTGGGATTTTGATGAGGAGTTTTTAAGAAGTAATTAATGTAGTCAAAAATTATAGACATTTAGATAATTTGGGATTTTAATACAACTCATGAGTTGTGGTCACTTGGAAAGATTCTGTTAAATTTATTTTTGCAATTCTTGTGGTGGTTTTTATGTTGACATTGAATTTTAAAAAGCAAAAAGCAAATGTTTTAAATACCTGAGACAAAACCATCACTCATTATTAGTTAAATTTTTATAACCAGGATATTTTTCCTAAATATGGAATTTATTATTCTAAGCAATGCAGCTGTTAGAAGGTTGAGATCAATTAATGTAGTCTTTAGTACTCAGAAAGGATCAACTAAACTAGTGGCATTAACTGAAAGTTGTGTTAAAATGTTCTTAGAGACCTCCAGAGGTGAACATTTCACAGGCTTTCAAAGTAATCTGTTAATGCTGGTTAGAAAATGTATAGGCTGAATCTTTTTCCCACCATGCAGAACCATTACTTCTTTTCTTATTCCTGAAAGCAAAGAATATAGACTATTCTTTTAATCTTTGCAGCATTTTTCAAAGACTAGGATGACTTTCTCCTGTTGTCTTTCCTGTTTGTTAAACAGTTAAAATTTATTCAATTCCCTATAGGTTAGTGAAACTAAAAGATGGAAAGAGAGCTTGGTTTTGTGTGGGGGAAGGGACATACTCCTCAAGATATTGTTTTCTCATACATTCAATATTATACTGGAGTAGTCTATTTCAATCTTTAAAGTGGTGTTTCCTTGGCATAAAATAGGATCTCATGGCTACTTAGCTGCTCAAGATAAAACTTTACAGAACCTACATATATCTGAAGGAATTCTCTTTGGGACTTTGATGTTTCTTATTGAAAGCCTTGTCACATTGTAAAATGTCAATGTTGCCATGTAATGAGATTGTAACATTACAGTGTAAATGACATTTAATTTCTGAAATGACAGTGTAATGAAAAGACAGGTTGGAAATGAGTTATCTCTTAACATGAAGAAATGTAGCAGCGTGAGAACTCACTGCTTAGAATGGCACAAAGTTAGTGTTAAAGATGTTCAGAACTTTATAAAGCTCAAAATATCACTCAAGCCTTGCTTTAGAGTCTCCTTGGTAGTGATCATGTTGGGATTTTGTAAATTCATCTCTCGTACCATTTGAAAAGCACTTAGCTTTTGAATTAACAAACCTCCAACAGACGCCAATTAGAAAAACTATTAATTTCCATACCTACAGACAAGATTATGTTTATATGTACTGCTTAAGCCTTAGAGTTAGCAAGACCTTAAAGCTCCAAATGTTTTATATGAAATAAGAGAAGAAATTTTGCTACCTAAAAGCCCAGGGCTAAATGCTGTATTTATTTTCAAAGAGCTTTAAAAACATGAAGCCTTTCCTCTTTTAGTTAGACATATTGAATGCATGCTAAATCAAGTTTATCAGTTGTGTGTTTTTTCTTTAAAAGAAAGCAAGTAAAAAAATTATAGAGTATTCTAATAGCGTAACTAGAGAGTAGAATAGAAACCAAACAGGCATTCAAGACCCAAATGCTACATTCAGATTACTGTAAAAATGACCTAATTATTTTCTGTGAGAATTAAGATTTAGACTAATGTAAGTGAGGTCACTCTTGCTGAAGTTCATTTACCTGTGTTCAACAAGCTCTTCCTTTTTTCCCTCTTACAGATAGCAACAACTTTTAAAATAAACAACTTGAAGCATCTGAGAGAAAACCACTCAAATTGTTCTCAAATTAAGGACAGGACAAACTGTCATTTATGCACATGCCTAAGAAAGGTCTTTTTAATGCTATTAATATATTACTATATTTAGGTTAGTCTTTTTAAAATATCAGTGCTAAACATTTATTAATGATGAACCAAATATTACATGTTTAACTTTGTATTACCTACCTGAGGAGAAAACCTGAACCTTGAAAGTCGGGGTATGATACCAGTCTCCAATCTCCCAAATGAATTCCCCATTCACTAGCTTTTATAAAACTTCTGTTCCCTTTTTTTAGTGCAATAAACCTTTAGTTGCTGTTTCAGGAGCTCTTTTGGCTCTAGAAAAGCAGTACCAAGTGTAGGCTGAATTTGGTGACTTATTAGTCTGCTGAGGGGATAGACAAATCTTGTAGCTTGTGGAGTAAATGACCATGTGATGATGTGCTTAGTATATCTGGAGCATACTTTAACATTTGCTTATTGATGTTTATTACACTGGCTCTTTCTTTACTGAATCACAGGCACTGTGACATTTTTCTGAGTATCTCTCTGAATATACAGTACTGAGTGCTGACACAGCTATTTATTATTGATTGTTGTGGGTGGTTCAGTACACTGAACTGAAGGAGAAATAAATGAGAGCTAATGTAACTTAAAGAGTGAGAGGGAGTGATTCCAACATGAACTACCAGAATTTCTCACTTTCTATTGAAATAACAGGGTTATATTTGCATGTTAGTAGTTGGAGAGGATGGGATAGAGTGACTGGCCCTTTCTTGTGGTGAAAGTGTGGGCTATAATTTCCCCTCAAAATGAAGTCTTACATTAGGCTATTGAATACACAAAGCTAAGAAAATACTACAGAACGTGGTAGCAATATGAATTTGACATACATGGACAAACTGCTATTTTAATTTCTGTCTTGATTTCAGATAAGATTTTAAGTTTTTACTTATGGTCATATACAGGGGGGAAAAAGTGAATTAACAAATTCATCTAAAACATCTACCAAGTTAGAGAGCTGATATGTTTCCCTTTTTATCTACTATGCAATATTTCCAATTGAAAAAAAATCTCAATTGAATATTTATGCTGCCTCATCCCAGCTAAGATCCTACAACAACAAAGTAACATCATTATCTACAATTCTGAAACTAAATCATTGTGCCGTTGCTCAGGCATTATTTAAAAGGCTTAAGAAGACTTCCCAGAGAGGTTCATTTCCATCCAAATCAAATCTATTGCAAGTGTAACCCCACCCTATTTGTAATGCCTGGTGGGACACTTAGGGCTTCTGTTGTTTATGAAGTATTGCAGTGTAAGTAATTTGCCTGTGTAGGAGATCTATAGCTTGAAGGCCAAAGGTCTTGATGGCCTGTGACCCAGAAACAAGAAATGTTTAGCCTTTCTGTGTACATAAAGTTTGGCCACTTCAAAACCTTTTTGAATGTGCCTGTGCTGTGCCCTTGCAGCTTTATGTGACTCTCAACAGTAATTGTTTTAAAAATTCCTTTAGAAATAGGACCTTGCAGGGGCTGCTTGGCCCCTCAGAGAGTGAATAAAAAATACATTCGCTGTGACAATCAAGCTCTCAGGAGTGAATGATACACTTGCTAAACAATTTGTTGCTTTAGGGTACTGTGTAAGCAGTAACCTAAACTGTGATTTCAAAGACAGTGTTTATCCTGTTGGTTTTAGTGATCTCTGCTACTTTGTTAATAGCCTTGTTGACTTTTCTGTACCCCCTACATATATATGTATAAGCAGTATATATAAATAATTTGTGCATGTTACCTGAGAAAAGAACTTCGTTTGGTTAACTTCAGGTGTCTCTCAATTGCAAGAAAGGATTTTGCCAAATGATCTGGATTTTTTCATTGCAGCTGCTGGATCAGTCAGTTAGGGGGATTTAATCCAAAAATATAGATTCATAGAATGGTTCAGGTTCAAAGGGTCCTTACAGATCATCTAGTTCCAACCCCCCTACCATGAGCAGGGACACCCCTCACTAGACTAGGTTGCTCAAGGCCCCATGCAATCTGGCCTTGAACACTTCCAGGGACGGGGCAGCAACATCCTCTCTGGGCAACCTGTTCCAGTGTCTCAGCACCCTCATTGTGAAGAACTTCCTTCTGACTTCCAGTCTGAACTTCCCCTCTTCCAGCTTCAAACCATTCCCCCTGCTCCTAACACTCTGAGCCTTTGGAAACACCCCCTCCTCAGCTTTCCTGTAGCCCCCTTCAGGTACTGGAAGACTGCTATAAGATCTCCTCAGAGCCTCCTGTTCTCCAGACTAAACAGCCTGTCTCAGGCTCTCTCAGCCTGTCCTTGTAGGAGAGGTGCTCCAGCCCCCAGTCAAAATCGTTCCCTCTTCTGGACACATTCTAACAATTCAATAACCTTCCTGTGTTGAGGACTCCAGAACTGGATGCAGTACTCCAGATGGGGTCTCACAGGAGCAGAATCACTTCCCTTGACGTGTTGGTTGTGGTTGGCTTTCTGGACTGCAAGTGAGCATTACCAGCTCATGTTGAGTTTATTGTTGACCAACACCCCCATGTCTTTCTCCTCAAGGTTGCTCTCAATCTGTTCCCCACCTATCCTGTATTTGTGGCTGGGATTGCCTCAACCCAGGTGCAGGACCTTGTATTTGGCCTTGTTGAATCTCATGAGGTTAGAACTGGGCCACCTCTCACCCCTTTCCAGGTTCCTCTGGACAGCATCCCTTTCCTCCAGTGTGTCCACCAAACCACACAGCTTGGTGTCATTGGCCAACTTGATGAGGGGCACTCAATGCCACTGTCTATATTGCCAACAAAGATGTTAAACAGTACTGACCCTTGAGGGACACCAGTCATCACTTCATTCTATTTTGACTTTGAGCTGTTGACCACAACATTCTGGGTGGGACCATTCAGCCAATTCATTATCTAGTGAGTGATCCGTTCATCAAGTCCTTGTTTTTCCAATTTGGTGGCCAGGATATCATGCAGGACAATGTCAAATGCTTTAAACAAGTCCAAATAGATGATGTCAGTTTCTCTTCCCTTGTCCACTTGTGCTGTAAAATACGATAAAAATTTGAATGCAAACAGAGATTTTAGTGCAATCTCCTTCCCAATCTTGAGTGTGATCTGAGCATCATTTCACCTCTATTTAAAATATGCTACTGAAGAAAGGAAACTGTTAGCAAAATAGGGTCTTAAGAGCAAAGTATAGATTATATTGTAGAAATAGTAAATAGTGAATTAATGGAGAGGATGAGGCTCTTTATCTCTCAGTTGTCATGATACAAACTTAAGTAAATTTTAAGCAGAAAAGCTCTCTCTTACATTGTACCAGCAAAGAGCTTCTTATGCAGCCATGCTGGTCTCTATTTCACTGCATACAGCTGAAATAGCAGGCCATACATCTGGTAAATTATGCTGAAGTGTCATTATGATATGAGATTACATCTGGGACCTTGTAGCAATTCTAGAATATATCATCCAGCCTTGTTGTTTAGTGAATATTCTACAGAAATGGAGTGTCCATAATACTTCAGTTATATGTGTATTTAGCTGATTTAGCATATGAGCCAATTATGTTACTAAGCTTTTATCCGGGCCAAATGTCTGACCTCTTCTTCTGTCTCAAACTTATCATACGCTTCCTTATTTTTGCAATATTGTCTTATGGAAAGACTAAATGAAAGTATGATTCAACTATTAAACTTTTTATATTTACTTCTCAAGTGTCACTACTGAGTGTGAGCGTAAATAATTAGCCATCTAAAACAGAGATGTTTCATTCGTGACTATCTTGTTGTAAATCATTTATTAATGCTTCAGTTCTTACTTTCACTGCAGTTACTAATTTCATTAAGCTAAGTATCTTTCCATATGATGCAAAGCCCTGTGATTGAGTAGGTGTTCATGAGATTAAAAATGAGCACCGAACAGTGGGGTTGAAAGTCTGGTTTTGGGATGTTTTACAAGACCTCTGTCCTCTCAAAACTTCTGTTATATCCAAACTGGCTAGAGGTAAGATGGCAACTAACAAATGTAGGTAGAAGGAAAAACTAGGATGCAGTTCTGCAAGCACTTTGTAAGTAATTCACATTGCTACTTTAATTGTTTCCCTGATATTAAGTTGTTATGGATACGCAGAACTGATATAAATTGAAACACAACGTGCTTTTCTGTCTACATATTGTGACACACTTTAGCAGCAGATACTACTATAGCCTTACATAGAAAATGTAACATGAACAGTAAGTTATGCTTCAGATAACTGTATTAATTACAATTCTCTGATAGGCAGGACAAGCTTGGTTTTACTGAGTGTTGCAGCTTAACATGTAATAGCTGTCAATATTTATTTATTTATTTATTTATTTAATGTGTAGCTCTTAGTGCTTCATAGATTATATCCAACTATTAATTTTCCTTGAAGGAATGGGGACTAATGCTCACTCACCATTTAGTTTTAAAGGGACTAAAATAGTCTATTGACCACATTGGCTGCTTTTCACTTAGGAAGATACTCATAGCTCTAATGCTGTCATTTTAAGATTAGTAATATGACCAAAGTTCCCAGGCCCCCTAGCAAATAAACACTTGTGTGTCTTGGGAGTAGTACTACTAGCATACTACTAACTTTGGCTCATACCACGGTCACTGAACGCTTAGTCCTTTTGATGTACTGCACATGTGATACATGAGAATGAGTGAGTGGGTGTTGCTTGGAAGTGTCTTCTGTTCATCCATAATATAAACAGGCAGTACTTAGTGGTCCCTAGGTAACCAGTTTCTGGCTCAGTGTATAATCTGCAGTCTCCTGGAAAGACTGTATTTTGGATCTGATTCTGTTTGTATTAGAAAATTATCTAGAGTTTCTAGAAATACCAGTGATTTACTATACAGGTTTCTAGCATATATGACCTAAGCTGAATGCACCAATAACACCTTTACGCTGTATATCATAGATGCTTAAGCAATAAATCATTCTAGTCTTTGGGTGAGGCAGTATGCAGCAGAACCCTATGTCTTTGCCTTGTCTTTCCAAGGCCTTATCCAGTAAACCGAAGTTCATTACCTCATAAGCTAACTGTGCTTTCTGGAACTGCCTGATCCTTAGTTCTTTTAACATTGCTATTTTAAATATTTAATAATGACATATAAGCCATCTCATGGTAGTGATTTTAAAATATTCCTTCTTATTTTCAATACTGTTAACCAAGATGCTTAGATTTAGAAAACAGAAAACCAGAAGGATGTGATAAGAAGGCTGTGCTTCATCACTTCTATTTTGCTGCTTATTATTTTGTTGGGTTTTGTTACTTGTGTTGCATTTACCACCTCTTGGACTGATTGTATGACTTCATTCTAGCTGTTCTACCTTGTCTTCAAATGACAAATCATGACTCTTCTTAGTACAATGGAGTCTTTCCCTTTACACTTTCTTTTCCATTACAATTTGGAAAATAAGGTCAGACATAGGGCTAGAAGAAATGGATTCATATTTGTTTTTTTTCTGCATTTGTAAAAGAGGATTTTCAAGGTCAATTTTAGGACTTCACTATTAAGACACCTTTATCTCAAACTGTCTCTATCCACTGCCTACAGAGTTGTGGTAGGCAACTTTTGTCTTTCCACTCTTGTAGTCCTTTCTTCTGTCTTGTTTAATGCACATACACTGTCCAACTGCTGTGGTGATGGTTTGATGAATAAAAGCATTCTTTTTACAACAGAATCAAACATGACAGTTGCTTTTCCTTTTCAAGATTGCTAAAATGTCTTTCATATTAACCCATTATTCACTCTTTATAAAAGTGAACTACAATTTCCTTTCCTACTCCAGCAGAGAAAAATCTTTAGGTAGGTGATATTATGAACATGAATGATAAGATTTCTTTACTTTTATCAGGAGTGAATACTTCCTATTTCTCTCCCCTTAAGCAGCATGTTGTACCATCAGCCATGTCTCTGTGACACACACTTTACTCTGGAAAAACACCAGTAATAAGTGCTGGTAGAACCCAGTGCAGTAGCAGTAGTCTCAGCCAAGAGAATCAGTTCTGATATTAATTTTTGGAAGACCACATTACTTTAGTGTCTGTATTCTGTAGCAGCTGTTAGTTACTCCTGAATAGATATATTAGAATAAATGAGTGGAAAAGACTGTGAATTTCAGCCATGACCATTGACATTATTTCAAACATAAGATTGTATACATACTGATCAATTTAGCATAATGTACTATTCAAGATATGTTTAAATTAATTAGTATCTCAGTTCATAGGCTTACCAAAAGGTAATAGAAATTCTTGACTATTCTTTTTTTATTATAGTCCACTTCTAGAAAGTTCAGTTTTAGTATTTACTTGAGAACACTACTTTCTAGGTAGGGCTTCAGAAGCATTTCAAATACTAACCAAAAACATGTTGCTTACTACCTGCTTCTTTGTAATTACTCACTTGCACTAATCAGCTTGTTAGTTCATCAGTGCATACGGGTCCCTTTTTGTTATTTAACTCTGTTTGCATGAGTGTTCCATGCTGGGCAGCTGAAAAGGAGAAGCAGAGAAGAAGCAAGCATGTGAAGCCACCCCTGGTAGCTCAGTAATTAAATTAGCTACAACTCTTACCGAAACGCACAAGCCTTGTAAGATGAATGCAATTAAAAATGTACTGAAATTTCAGACTTCGTATTCCTTATGAGTGTATGTGCTGGGGGCTTAATGCAGTAAAAAAATGTTGGTTGTTTTATGGACTTATGTTTTATGAGTATTTTGATGTCAAAAACTACTAGTAAATATGACTTGTTCATACCTGTACCTTCTGAAAGAAGTAAAATAGACCATTCAGATCTTTGCCAAATGTTTTCTGTTCTATCAGGCATGAGAGAAAGGTAATCTAGTTTAAAATTCACATAGTACTAACAAATAAATATTTTGTTTTTCTAGGGAGCTTTACTGGGAGCAGGAGGGGGAATTGATTAAAAACAACCCACCTTCTACTTTCCCAGATTTAAATCTCTTCAGACCAGCATGATACAGTGCCTGTAAGACAAAAATGAATAACCTTGAGTTGTGTAACCTAGAACATGTCCTCAGAAAGAGTATATAGCTCTAACAAGTGATCAGTAATTACAACTAGACCTCTTATTTTCATTAGTAATTGTTTTAATTTGTTGTCTCATAATTCTGATAGATTAAGCATTTTCATTTCTTAAAAGCAAAAAGAGCGGAAGTTGTTTTAAGCTTTCCAAAGCCATAAATGCCTGAAGTAAAGGGAACATTGGACTTGCAGTAAGGCTGCATCTTACTGGGTCAGTTCAGATGTTCCGCAATTTAACTCACCCTAAATTCAAAAAGTACTTAAAACGATCCTTTATGATATAATAGAGACCACAAACTGAAAACCATAAATCTTTTGAGGGCTGGCAGCAGTAAACGATATCTTAACCACAAACCCAACTGAATGTTTTATCTTACATGTGCACATCTTTGCCTAGGAATTTAATTTTCCAGAAATGGCTGTCAGTTAAATGACTTTGACAAACGTCATCGTCAGTTATTTGTCAGGCAAAACTGACTTGGATATACTGACTAGTCCATCACCTTCAGCCCTTACAGAAGGTGAAAGTGCTGCTGCAAGTGTATTTTTCTTGCCTTTTCAACTTACTAGATTTAGTACATATGATATTGTCCATTACATAGCGAAATACTTTCAGTCCACTGGGGAATGAGTGAAAAGAGATTGGAACAGTAGCATCCAATCTTACTAGCAGCAATAGTACTGATATACAGTCTCTTTCAGGTACTGTAGTGCAGTTTAGAGTCTTTTAATCCACAGAATGGAGGTCTAAGGTATTAGTGTGTCTTTGTTTCTAAAAGAGCTTGTGCTTGTGCACGTAAGCAAGTTACTGAATGGTCTACATGAGTCAGATTAATGCTTTTGGAAGAATAACTTATTTTTGCATTAGAATGACAGCTTGACTGCACAACAAGTCACTCTTAGCAGGGGTTTGTGGTATTAGCAATTTTGGCACTTTTCTAAAAGCATAACTCTTTTACTTTCAAAATTCAAAGTCAAATAGAGCATCTGTAACGTTACAGAGAGTTAGAGACTTAGCATAAAAAGCTGAGTGATCTGCAACATGTAAGATTTTTTTGGTTGTTTTGATTTTGGGTTTTAGATTTCTCTTCAGCAGCAAATTTCTATAAAAATGTAAGGAACATTCCTTGACTTAATGATTAATAACAAATAAAGAAAGCAATGACAAGAACTATTAAGAATAGCATTTGAATGAAAAATGCCAACATAAGATGATGGTTCTTTACATAATGTATTTATTAAGCTGCCACATGGAGTTATACATAGTGAAAACTTACCTCCGTGAGAATGACAGTTCATGTTCCTGGAAGCAAAGCACCTGGGCACCTGCTGTTGATCACTGTAGCGGTCAACATAGCATTATAGACAGACTCTCTTTCCTCCCATATTTTCACTCAACAGGCAAAGTTCCTCTATTTCAGAAATATTTGAGGGTATGTAACAGGAAAAGAGAAAGTAGGAGAGTGTTTTGTACATTATGTCAGAATGTACCTCTGGAAAAAAAATGCCTTAACATTACTTTTAGGAATACAGCTATGGATTTGGTATTTATCACATTTCAACCACTTCCAGTTCAACCAGATTATTACTACCAACAAATTTTCTCTTTGGGAGTGCTGCAGGCTATTGTGTATTTTGGTAGTGGTTAGGTTAAGATGGCAGGTAGGTAGTGACTGTATAGTGGCATGACTGACATAAGAATTCTTTAAGAGAGAACTCAACCTACATGGGGTTATATCATCTGTGAAGGCAATTGAATATTGCTTTGATCAGTTAGTTTTTAAATTACTAATATATTGCATCAAATAGACTTTTGCATTTTAAAAATACAGACTAATTCTTTCAGCTACTTAGTAATTTTCTTCTTTGAGGTTATATATTTATTTAGCTTTCATAGTTACCCTGAGTGAACCATGTCTGTTACATGTGAGCAGAGTAAATCATCTTATTTGATACCTGCTGCCTGAGTTGTTATTACCATTGTCTCTTTTCTTGATTGCTTCATTCTCATTTCTTAGTAACTTAAGTTAAAAAGCTGTGGGAGTAGCAGAGTTGAAATAATTGTTTTCTTTAGTTGTGTTTTGTTTCTTTAAATGGTGAAAATAAAGAGCTTTTGGGGTTTGGGATTGTTTGGTGAGGTTTGGGGTTTTTTGGCTTTTATATTAACTGAGAATTTCTTATTATTTTTTTTACTATTTTATTTGTTCTCTTAAATTTATTCTGCCTGGTACTTTTGTTTCTTTGCTTCTTCCTTGCATTTTCTCTTTTTCACAACCAGAAAAGTTTTACCCCAAATTCAGATTAATTTCTGAAAATTCCATTTCAGGGTCAACCTGTAGCAACTCTTAGCTAGTATAACATTGTCGTTATATTACATGCATCATATTTTTTCATCTGTCTGGTCACATTTTACAACTGACAAACTCCTGTGCTAAAGTGGAACACTGTCTGGTCAATTACCCTCGTTTTTTTCTTTCTTTCTACCTCTTCAGTGCTTTGTCATGTAACAGCACTAACCCACTGATAGAAATGAATGGCGGTTTTGCATGAGCCTGGAAGATAAGACTCCATTATATAAGAACTGGAAGTAGTGTTTCAGATAAAGATGACATTTTACATAATTTCAAGGAAAAGAAACTGTAATATGTGGTTTTGGGGTTTGGTTCATGCTCTGTGGCAGCTTGCTGCAGAGTCCTGGTAGACATCTGTAGCTGTATTGTTTCAGCTTTTACAGAGACTGGTATGGATTCCCTGCTATGGCTTTGCAAACTCTGCTAAATCACCTTTGCAAATTTATGATTGTGTTGCATTCAAAGAAGAATTGTTACATTTGTTTTTAAGAGAAAAATTAATCTTAGTCTAGTAAATGATGGGTATCTGGAGAGAAAAATGCTGTGTTTATAGCCCTACTAGATACTATTTTGTTATTACTATTCATCTTCTTCAGTGTTGCAGGATAAAACATTAAGCTACAAGTGTAAATATTTCCAGAGGCATAGAGTTGTATTTGAGTTTGTTTCCCTGTTCCATTGTTTTTGATTGAGACTGGAGTGAAGAAAAGCATTCTGCTTTAATAGAGGGAGAACAACTAGCCTTGTCCTCTCTTTCTCAGTGAACAAACCTTTAAGCTATCACAGTTTACAAAGGAGTACTTTTGCAGGAGTTGTTTGTTCCGATGGTATTACCTGCCCAGATTCTTGGCTTGCTTTCCTCTATTCAAAGTGAGTAGTAATTTTTTAATAGACAAGAAAGCATTTCTGTAATGACAGAATCGGCTTACCCTAAGCCCCATCTTGTCTTTAAATTACATTTTCATTCCTACAGAATGAAGAAATAGAAAGATATGTTGCAGACTATGCCAAGTTGGAAAGGATTACTTCCCTTGTCTTCAGTACAGGACTGAACTTGATGGAGACTCAGAGATTGTTTTTATACCACAGTGTACTGGAGCTATGTTGCTACCAATATTGCCAACACCAAGCCGTTTGAAAACCAAAGTGTATATAGATTTCTTCATCATGTTCTGTTCAGTCTAAAACATTAGAGATGAAACTGTCTCAGTGATGATAGTGGTAATTTTTACTAGTCCAGGAGTATCTGCTTTATTTGTTAATAAAGAACACGAGTGTCTTGGTTTGGGAA
>VZRI01001049.1:0-38003 GCA_013397515.1 Upupa epops
GTGCTGATGGTCAGAGCCGGCTGCGGCTTAAATCGAGCTGATGCGATCCAGCCAGGTCCAAGACTCCTTTGTGAGAGCCAGGTGCTGGGATGAGATCTCGGGAGGTCAGCACTGCCTGGAGGGTCCCGCAAGCCCCTTCTCGGGAGGATCCTTTCTCAAGGGAAGTCTGTCAGATGAGCAGCTCTGGCAGCTATTTCGGCAGCGCGCGGTGTGGTGCGGGGAGGTTTGTGTTACGGTCTCACTGCCCTGCTGTTTGTTCCTTTCCCAGCAAACACCCTCTCGGTTCCTGGCAGTACTGAGCAACCAAAATCCCCCTTCCGTCCTTCCTCCGTAATTCTGGAGCTGTTGAGCGGTTTTAATCCGTTCTGAAAGTGCGGTGAGAGCCGCGGAAGCCCTGGAGGTCCCGCCTGTGTAAACCACAGCTGATGGGAGGGAAGAAGCCCGGATCAGGCCTCCCATCTAGGGAAAGGTCTTGTTCAGCACGGTCACGTCCAGGCCATCGGCTGTAGATGCTTGGCCAGCTGTGTGGGATGAGGGGAAGGCTGGGGTTATTTGAAGTAGGAAAAGGGTCTTTAGGGGACAGAGTCGTGAGCTTACTCTGTGACTGGCTCACACAGCTGGGGTTTATCCCCTCATTCCTCCAGCTTCAGCATTCGATTGGTTGAGAATCTGAAGGGAGTATCCATGAAATAGCATTCACCTTGGGTGCGTGCCCGAGCCTGGGTGCAGGTGAGAAAGGAGTCCAGTCCACCCAACCGCTTCTCCCCCACAGAAAACGGCCAGGTGTACGTGCAGAAGAAGCCCACCATGTACCCACCCTGGAACAGCACCTTCGACGCCCACATCAACAACGGCAGGGTCATGCACATCATTGTCAAGGACAAAAGTGCCGAGATGGTTTCAGAGACCACGGTGGAACTCAAGGTGCTGGCAGAGAGGTGCAAGAAGAGCAATGGGAAGACAGAGATATGGGTAAGCATCGTTAACATCTCTTGCGGGATGGGGTGGGGAGCTGCTGTGGAGTGGGCAATGCCAAGCTGGCTGTAACCAGGAATGAGGGTCTGAGTCTATTTGGGTTTGAATTTCCTTGAAGGGAAGTGTTGCACGCGTTCAAAAGACACACAGAGAACGTGGGTGCCCACAGTACCTGCTAGGCCAGGCTGCCCAGGGGGGCTGTGGAGTCTCCTTCTCTGCAGATGTTCCGGCCCCGCCTGGCTGTGTTCCTGTGCCACTGGGTCTGGGGGATCCTGCTGTGACAGGGGGACTGGACTGGATGATCTTTCCAGGTCCCTTCCAATCCCCAGTGGTTCTCTGATCTACTTCAGGGATCTACTGGAGAGAGTCCAGTAGAGAGCCACAAGCAAGTTTGAGCGACTCGAACATCTATTCTATGAAGAAAGGCTAGGAGCACTGAGCCTGTTTAGCCTTCTGAAGAGGGGCTGAGAGGGGGTCTTACTAGAGATTATAAGTATTTGAGGGGTGGGTGTCAATAAGAAGGGGCCAATCTCTTTTCAGTGGTGCCTGGTAATGGGACAAGGAATAATGGCTATAAGCTCAAACATAGGAGGTTCCACCTCAATATGAGGAGGAGCCTCTTTACTGTGAGGGTGACAGGGCGCTGGCACGGGCTGCCCAGGTTGATTGTTGTCTCCTTCTTTTGAGACTTTCACATCCTACCTGGATCATCCTGTGTGACCTAACTGAGATGGCCCTGCTCCAGCAGGGAACCTGGACCAGATGATGTCTAGAAGCCCCTTCCAGCCCCCACCGTTCCATGATTCCACTGGTCTCTTGTTTTTATTGTTCTTACAATATGAATGTTGTGATTAGTTTTAATGATTTAATTTCTAATTACTGTTTCATGATGACACCAGCCTTCTTCTCTTGTTTGTCACTTAACCAGCTAGAACTGAAACCTCAGGGGCGAATGCTGATGAACGCAAGATACTTCCTGGAAATAAGTGGCAAGTGCTTTTGTTCTTCTAGAGAAGCGACTTGTGGTGCTGTTGTCTCCTTGGGAAGCAGTGCCTGTGTCACTGCTGGCCTAGCAGAGCACAGCAGCTTCCTCCGGGGTCACTCTGCATGGAGCACATATCACGGTGGTACTCTGCAGTGAGGGTGTAAAGGGTGGGATATCACTTGTTCTCCGTGGTACCTAAGTGTTGGGTGAGTTTCTAAGATCGAATGCAGTCTAGGCAAAACAACCAGCGACCCTGGAGCGTTACGTCTGACCAAGCACGGGTTTCTGCTGCACGGTGAGCTGAGTCGTTCACCTGGTTCTGCTGGCTGCTCCACCTAGACCTTGAGTGAGGGGGCAACGGCTTAGTCACCCCGGACTGGGGACACACTGTCCTGTACAAGCCTACACGGGGAACCAAATCCCACCTTCAGAGCTCAGTGTTCGTCTGAAATACGTTTTGCAGTGCTGGAGAAGGAGGGATGGATTCAGCACAAATTCTCAGTCTCAATCTCCTGCCTTTGATATTGAAGGTCTCGCTGCCTTTCACAAACGAGGGGAGAAGGTATCTAGAAGGATTTTCCATTATAGGAGCATAGATGTGCTGAAAGCAGCTAATACCGTGTCCATGCTGCACTTTCTTCATCCATTCCTGCCTTTCCATTCGGTCTTCTCTTGTAAACTCTTTCTCCTTGGGAAATTTCTGGTCTGCTTTTCAAAACTACCGTTATGAATCGTCACGGTAGCTCACGGCCCCGAGTTCAAAGTCACTGAGTGTTCTTGTAGGAATGGTAGATCCAAAACCCCTTCAGCCAAGCCTCGTGTGGGTTTCAGGCGATGGTGTTTCTCAGTAACGCTCGTTTCCGTGAGCGAAGCGCTAGTTGAAGTCACTATGCCTGGTCGGGACAGGACCTCCCAATTAACAGGCATTCTATTTCCTTTCCCCCTAGATGCGAAGGACTTGGCTGACTGTGAGGCTGAAGGCTTTTTCTCCTTGCACGAGCGCAGGGGAGCCATCAAACAGGCCAAAATCCACAACGTCAAGTGTCATGAGTTCACAGCCACCTTCTTTCCACAGCCCACCTTCTGCTCCGTCTGCCACGAGTTTGTATGGTAAGTGAAATCTGTGCATCTTCCCCTTCACACTCCAGGGCCCAGCTCCTGTGTGGACACGGCTCTTAGGGACTCGGTTTAATGTTGGCCATGAAGGGTTAGGTTTACTCTTGGACTTGATGATCTTAAGGTTCTTCTCCAGCCTGAATTGTTCTATGGTTCTAATCCTGCTGTCAGTGAAGCTGTCAGGATTGGACCCTTGGCACCTTACTCGTAGCTATTCCATCACTCGGGGATGCGGTTCACGGTCGCAATTCCAACAGTGAAACCTCCCTTCTCTTTTCAGCCTATTTTTTGTGAGTGCTTTTGTCTGTGGCCAAAGGCACAGCCACGTCCCATCGGCCCAGTTTGCCGTTGAAGTTCAGGATGTGACTGTGCCAAAAGGCTGTGAGAAGTAGAGAATCACTGCACAGTTAGACTGAGTGGAGACGGTCAGGTTAGAGATGATCTGTAACACGAAGGAACAGAGGCAAGAGGGGAACGCGAAAGGCTGCCGGGTTGGATGAGGCTCTGGGTATCCTGCTGTAGTGAGAAGTGGTCGTGCCCGTGGCAGAGGGCTGGGAGCTGAACGGTCTTTGAGGTCCCTTCCAAGCGAAGCCGTTCTGTGGTTAAACAGAGACCGATGCAAACCCGCGCTGGTCTGTTTTGCTGCTTTTCTTGTCGAGGTTTCCAGAACACTGACAACAAACTGTTTCTCTATTGCAGGGGTCTGAATAAACAAGGCTACCAGTGCAGACGTAAGATCTCCTTCTTATTTCCATACGGTCATCACTGATTTCAGTCTCCCCTAGAGAGCCTGTGTATTAAGGCTGTGACACGCTTGTTCTTTCAGAGTGCAACGCAGCCATCCACAAGAAGTGCATTGATAAAGTCATAGCCAAGTGCACAGGGTCAGCCATCAACAGCAGAGAGACAATGGTGCGTATGGGTTTCTGTCTGCTGGGGTGTCATTCAGACCTCCCCTGCGTTGCTGCCAGACAGCTTCTGGTGAAGCAAAGGTGCCGCTGGACCAAAAGCTGCCTGTGATCTGGTCTGTGCCCTTTGTTTCTCACATTCCCAGTGGCTTCATGGCCTCCTACCCTGGTTGACTCCAATGCCACTGAATAGCAAGGTGCTGAAACAGGACTGATGCTTTTCTGATGTAGGAGGTACAGCTCGGGGGGCAGTTCTGTGGTGAGGAGCTCTCCTGCAGGAAACTCCCCACTACCTGACGCTAGGCAGGCGTGGCACCGAGTTTTCAGAGCAGAAATTTAGCATCCTGCTCTGTTGTCTGAGAGATTCCCAAGGAGCCAGTGGGAGAGCCAGTGGGAGAGCCAGCATCTCCGCTGTTGCTTTGTTTTTCTCACAGCAGTTTATAATAAACCTTCTGGTTTTGATTCCTGAGAATGGAACTGGAAGTCTTGACAGAACTGTTCCTTTTTTGTCAGCACCCCACAGCTTCTGTTTGCTTCCAGTTCTGCCCTGGCTCCTGCTCTTCTTTTACAGCCTTCAGAAACGAGGTTCACCTCCCCTGCCTGCTAGTATCTCCAGGATGGATGTGGCCAATGTTGTCACCAGCACTGACTCCCTATAAACTAAAAGAGGAACAAGAGGCTCTGGCAGAGAGCGGTTCCCGATAACTGTGGGCACACAGACACCTTTTGGGGTGGGATGAAAACATTGCAGAGCTGCCCCGTTTCACCCTTGAGCACTGAGGCAGCCTGTGTGCAGCAGAGCTGAGATGCAGGTTATCTGCTCAGGTGAATCCAACCCAGCAATTGAGTGACCCCCCCTTGCTCGTTTCTGATAAGTTTTAGCTGTGTGTGAGCGATGCTTGGAGATCGTTGGTTCTTGGTCCCATTCAAGGATAAAGGGGCAGAGGACACCCTGATGTCGGTGATGCCAGCGTGGGGGCTGTTAGTTTTCTGTGCAGTGCTGAGGTGGGTCGAGTGGATCACCCCCGTGGCCTTTCTCTTGCAGTTCCATAAAGAGCGATTCAAGATCGACATGCCCCATCGCTTCAAAGTCTACAACTACAAGAGCCCAACTTTCTGCGAGCACTGTGGCACTCTTCTCTGGGGCCTTGCACGGCAGGGTCTGAAGTGTGATGGTGAGTCCCTGATGTATGGGCCATGAGCTGAGCGTGGGAGTGGGCTGTTGTCTTTGGGGGATCACAGTCTGAAGAGCCAGATCTCATGCTTTTCTACACGAGCTGCACAAGAGGCCATCTGGGGTGGTGAAGGAGCGGTCACAGAATAATCCTGGTTGGAAAGGATCTCCTAGCTCACCCAGTCCAACCATGCCCACACCCACAAAGACACTAAATAATGCACAGAACAGTCCCCTCCATGCCTGCCACTCCAGCCTGTCACCAAGCACCCTGTCTGCATGCTTCTTCAATACCTCTGGGGTGGGGACTCAGCCACCTCCCTGGGAAGGCTGTTCCAGTGCCTCACCACTCTTTCTGTAAAGAATTGCTTCCTCAGATCTAATCTGAACCTCCCCTGCCTCAACTGCAGACCATTGCCCCTGCTTCTGTCAGCAGGCACCAAGGAGAAGAGGCCAGCTCTCCTTCAGGGAGTTGTAGAGGGCAATGTGGTCTCCCCTCAGCCTCCTCTTCTCCAAACTAACCTTGCCCAGCTCCCTCAGCCTCTCTTCATGTGACGTGTTCTCTCAAGAGGACTATCCTAAGAGTCCACAAGGCTCTGAAGAACGTCTCTTCAGAGAAGTGAAGAGCACCTCGGTGACACTGCTGGTCTTCCCAAATCACTCCTAGTGCCAGCTTGCACGCTGTTTCCTCTGCCAGCCAGAACCAACACACTTTGCCATCTTCATAGCCCTATACTCACAGAGGGATCCTATTCTGTGGTCACCGTTCATCCCTGCGCTGATAGACTGTGCAGTTCTGGTAGCCTGCAGCTGCAGGGGCTGGTGGATGAGGTGACGCAACACTTTGCCTAGAAGATGCCATCTCATGAGTTCCAAATGGTGCCCAGGCTTAGAGCTGATTACATGGCTGATCCCTGTCCTGGGCCAGTGTCAGCACGTGTTCCAGCCTCGCTGGCCTTCGCTGTCCTGACGCTTCTCCTCCTTTTTTCAGCATGTGGCATGAACGTCCACCACAAGTGCCAGTCGAAGGTGGCAAACCTTTGCGGAGTCAACCAGAAGCTGATGGCCGAAGCTCTGGCGATGATAGAGAGCACCCAGCAGGTGGGTACTTAAGCCTTGAGTGGCCCAGAAAGAGGAGGACCCATCGTTCAGTGCTTTCAGTGCAAGAAGCAGGGGTGTTTTGTTGGGCAGCCAGCTGAAACGCTTGGAGGGTGGTTCTCCATGGAATTTGTCGGATTTCCCTCCAAAGAGGGCGGTTGGGAATGAAGCTGTTGACTAAAATGCTGTTTGTGTGGGCAGCCAAGGTCCTAGAGCCCTGTGCAAAGCACGGGTCTCTGTGGTGATGCACCCATGCAGATCTCACAGGGAGAGACTTTGTCTGTGGCTGCCTGAGAAGAGGTGGTCGAGAGGTGGGTGTTCGTGTCTCCCCACACTAGGAAATGAGGAAATGGCCTTAAGCTGCACCCGGGGAAGTTCAGCTTCCACTGAAAGGGCCATCAAGTGCTGGAACAGGCTGTCGAGGGCAGTGGTTGAGCAGTCTTCCCTGGCTGTGTTTGGAAGTTGTGTAGATGCGGTGCTCAGGGTGATGGCTGGGTGGTGATCTTTAGTCAGGTTAATGGTTTGGGTTCAAGATCTTCAAGGTCTTTCCCAAGCTAAGGTACACTACGATTCCAGGAAGGCTGTGGGTCTCTCTCGGTTACCAGACTCCTGAGCTGTAGACACAAAGATGGTCCTCTCACGAGAGAAGACCTCTTGTAAAGCCTGGTTTCTGTGGCAGCCCCTTCAAGAAGCCAGTGTTGATTAGCTCAGAACGTGCCGTTTGCCTCGAGTCATCTGCTGCTCTCTGCAACCCAGGCTCGCTGCCAGCGGGACTCCGAGCAGGTCTCCAGAGATGGACCTCTTGAAATCGGCCTGCCCGTTCCTGTGAGGGAAGTAACGCCGCTTCAGGCACTGCCAGCATCTACACTGGGGAGGAAAGGTAGAGTCCCTGGTGCCGTGGGACAGCAGGCTCTGTCGTGTGTGTGTGTGGAGAGGTGCAAGCGGCAAGGCTGTGGAGTGGTGTTCATTGTTGGATCTTCCATGCAGCTTTCCAGCCTAGAGCAGGACACCCTTGCTCTTCCCAACTCCTTCCCAGCCACATCCCTTGGGTCTGGCAGATCCCCTAGGTCTCAGCCTGGTTCCTTTTCTTTCTGTAACCCTGCATTTCCCCCGTGCCATCCCAGCTCCTGGTCACAGAGGTCCCGACCACTACCCGTTCAGCCGACTCCTAGAGCCTCCCAGCTGAGCAGTGTTCCTGCTGCTCAGCCGTTCAGCACAGCAGAAGTGCACAGGGGCACACAGGACAGACCCAGGGAGGGGCTGAGCTGCTCGGGTCACAGCCGAGGGAATGCTGTACTGAATTGCTGAGTGGTTCTACCCCAGGGCAGCTGGAGCACTTGATGGGAACCTCACCTCCAGAGCAGGGACCACACGCATCAGTGCTGCCCCATCTCATGTGCTGCCTTTGCTGAGGGCCTTGCAAAAGCGTCATAACTATGGCCATGAAGGAGGAGTGGAGAGGGCAGGTGGCCAAAAACTAAGGGTTTGATCATATTTTGCTGTCATAAAAGAGAAAGGCAGCTGAAGGATGTGTAGGACGGGGCCAGTACCACTTGGGTAGGTGGAGCTGCGCTGGAGTAGTTTCCTATGGAGAGAAGGCCGTTTGACAGCAGAGCCAAGTACTCAGCAGATGTGGCTGCCTCCTGCCCGTTTACTGGACAGACACGAAGCACAGCATGTCAAACGGCTCTGGGGGTGTTCTGCTCCTTCCCAGGGGCTGATGTCAGGGCTTTCATCTGTGTTGCAGAGCCACAGGGCATCTCCTGGGAGACTCCGGTGGAGGGCACTGTGAAGGGGGAGACGTTAATGGAGTCAGACTCAGCAGCAGGGTGCCAGGAGCATGAAGAGCACCGGGTGCAGCTCAAGCTAACCATCGAAGACTTTATCCTGCACAAGATGCTGGGGAAGGGCAGTTTTGGCAAGGTAAGCACCAGGGGACTGGCTGCCGCCGCACAGGTCTGCGTGTTGGCACTAGATAACGTGTGGTTTGAGGGTCACTTAGGAAAATCATCTCCAAGCCCTCAAAGGATCCTGGCTCTGACACGTTTGAGTCTTGAACTGTCGTCTTGCCCCAACAGTTTGCCGTCTCTTGGGACTCCACAGCAAGAGAGAAAAGCAGCCAAAGCTGCCACTTGCCCTCCTGTGCCTGTTGATGGGGTTTGGGCAGCACAGGGAGCTGGTGGGACAGATCTCTGCTCTCCTTCACACAGCCACTCCTGTCAGCAGAGCTGGGCAAGCCCGAAGGGAGGCAGAAGTGTTAGTTGAAAAGCTGAGTGTGTCTCACCTCCGCTCTCCAGAGCAGCAGGTCCCCAGCTGGGAAGACTCGCTGCTCTTTCCCAGCTCCGATCTGTGCTGGAGCGTGAAGCAGACTTTGCCAGAGCCAGGAATTTGTGCTTTGAAAGCAAGAGCCACCTGTTCTCAGTGGATTCTTTCATCTTGGAGAGCTGTGGCTTGTTCCTCCTCCTCACCAATGTGCCCAGGAAGGGGCACGGAGCCGCGTGAAGCCAATTCAGAGGCACTCACTATTGAGTGTAATTGTGCATCACGTTGTTCAGGTCCCACATCTTTTTGAGGTGAAAACTGCCTTAAAGAGCTGCCTTTTGCCTGCTGGGAGCTGGAGCAATTGCTGCAGCCAGTTCCTCAACAGGTGAGGTACATGCTGTGTTGTCTTTCCGTACCTGAAAATACCTGGCATGCCTGCACTTTGCACGGGAAGCGGGGCTGAGGCATCCCCGTTAGAGCCAGACCTGAATGCCCCTAAGTCCACAGCCCAGACTAACAACGACTCAAGAGCAGAGACGGCATAGAGGCATTTACATTGGAAGGAAGGAACCTCTGGGGGGCTTCTAATCCAACCTCTGCTGCTCCAAGCAGGTCCAATCAGATGAGGTTGCTCAGAGGGGTTTGTTGGGTTAGATCTCCAGCACCTACTCTGAAGCAGACTCTGTACCTTGCTTCAGCCCTCTGTGTTTACGTGGGCTCTCCACGCCTGCAAGCATCGACACCTCTGCAGTGCTCCGTGTGGGCTGGTTCTGCAAGAACCCTGAGCCGCAGGTTTCCTGTGTGGGTGTCGCTCCTGGTGCCCTCGTTTGCCTGGAGTGAGATTCACTTCCCCAGAGTGTGCAGAGCTCAGCGCCTGAGGGATGTGCCCGAGTTCTGCGCAGACCAGGGGAGCCGAGAGCCAGTCCCACAAGGCAGCCCCCTCTGCAGGAGGTCTGGCACTGCCTGAACCTCGCAACTGCGGCACCAGTCACAGATGTGTGCTCTCCAGTGTCCCCAGGACAGCAGTGTCCTGCAGGAAAACTGGGCTGCAGGTGGTAGCCTGCAGCATCAGCACTGCTGGCACAGGGAGGCTCCAGGCTTTGCTCTCTCCTGGTGCCACAAAGTGGAAGGCAGCAGCAGCCGAAAGGGTAAATACAGCTTCAGCCAGGGCTGAAAGACGCCGAGCTTGCTCAGTCAGCAGTGTCTGGTAGAGAGCTTGAGACCCCTGTGGTGAGTCTTGGGCATTTGTCCAGTCTGGAACACAGTGTGGATGGGCTGTTAGCAGAAAGATCAGGGCAGCCCTGCCCTCCAGCAGGGGTTTCTTTGGTCTGTGGCCTCTAGAAAACCCCCTTCTGCTGTTCCTTCTCCATGAAAACAGAGAATGGACATCTCTCCCAATGCCTCTCAGACGTGTCCTGCTGCTCCCTGAGAAGTCCTGCAGAAGCATGGGGGACCCAGCCTATTTGCAAGGCCTCCTGCCCTCTGGGAGGGAGGGAGGGGAGGGGGGAGAAAGGATGATGTGGTACAGGTTGGTCTGTGCCCCCTCTGCTCACACCTGCTGGGGACCTGAGGGTGTTGGCGTTGCACTTGCTGATGAAGCAGTGTTCTGCCTGCTGTCGTTTGAAGGCAGAAGACAGGACCTGCATCTCGTGAGCGTTTGAGGGAGGGTGGTCTCTGTTACCAGCGCAGCCTGGCTCCCTGGCAGGTGAGTCCTGTCCATACAGGCATGTAGCCCCTCCTTTGTAGGAGCCAGGGCCACCTCATAGGTCCCTGGGTTCAGCTTTATGAAGATATTCTGTGTGTGGGACATGAACTCAGAGTCTTAATGGCCTTAACCAGCAGTGTTTGAAGGTCTACCCTGGTGAATTCCCCAGAGCACAGCTCTCATCCTCATATGCTGGCCGATCTGAGAGGAGAGCGTTGCTCTGCCTGAGCAGCTGCCTCCACTCTAGGTGTTCCTCGCTGAGCTGAAGAGCACAGAGCAGTACTTCGCCGTGAAAGCCCTCAAGAAGGATGTGGTGCTGATGGACGATGATGTGGAATGCACAATGGTGGAGAAAAGAGTGCTGTCCCTAGCTTGGGAGCACCCCTTCCTAACCCATGTCTTCTGCACGTTCCAGACCAAGGTAAGACAATGACCTGTCAGTTTCCTCCGTGGCCTGAGGGTGTTTAGTGAGCTGCTTGAGTGCTCTAGATGTTAGAGAACAGCTTGGACTGAGGAGGAGGGAGGGATCCTCAGGGTACCCCCTTGGGAAGTGGCTCCAGAAACAACTACTGCCTTCCCCGTAACAATCTGGTGGTGGAGTGGGATCTTTGAGTGTTACAGCCGTGCAGAGATCCACCACTGGAATCATCATCCTGGTACCCTCTGCTGAGGATGGCCAAGGCCACATCCACTGCCAAGCTGCCCGTCTTCCTGCTGCAGTGGTGTTACTGAGCCTCTTGGGCAGGGAAAGATGAAGCGACAGTGGCTCGCCTGGTGAGAGCTAACCCAAGAAACTCTGGTTGTGGCTGACAAACCTGTTGTCATTCGCTCTGTGGATCTTCTTCACCCCTGGTTCCTGCTCAAGTGCACCAGGCGTCTCCTGGTTTGTGCAGGGCCCCTGATGGCGAAGGCTGCAGCACAAAACATCTCCTCCTGAGACCCCGGTTAGGATTCCAGATCAAAATTGAAGTGACATTGAAGTAACATAAACGTATGGATAGTGCCTTAGTCACAGACTTGTTTAGGTTGGGAAAGATTTTCAAGATCATCGAGTCCAACCATGAACCCAGCTGTACAAGCCCACTGCTAAACCCTATCCCTGAGCACTGGATCCGCATGACTTAAACTACCAAAGGTCTAACCTTTCACAGCCTCTTCTACAGCCCTGACCAGTGATCCTGACTCTAAGGAACACGAGGCACCCCAAACTTGACTACAGCCTCCCTTCAGGGAGGTCCTTCCAAGTCTCCTCCAGGCTAAACCCCCCCAGCTCCCTCACCCTCTCCTCATCAGACTTTCCCTCTAGTCCCTTCCCCAGCTGTTTTGTTCCTCTGGACTCAGTCCAGCACCTCAATCTCTTTCTTGAATTGAGGGACCCAGGGCTCCACACAGTCCTCAAGGTGAGGTCTGTGCTGTCCCTGAGCTTGGCTGCCAAGCACATCGCTCTCTCAAGGCTGCCTCCTCAGGGTTTGGCTAGGATGCTCCCAGTCTGCCGAGTCCCAGGGCTGTGACACCAGACGACTGGGTGCTTGGTGATTCTTTTTGCATTCACTGGTCCTCTCCGATAAAAATAGCCTCTCCCTTCCTGGAAGTGGCTCTTCATTCTGTTCCGTAGCTTCGCTGAGGAAGTGCTTACTCAGACCCTTTACCTCGATGCACATGGCCCCTTGAGGCGGTTTGGCTCAGAACACCAGCGGGTGAGCTCAGCCCCGCAGAGATGCCAGCTCTGCTGCGGTTTAGAAGCCCGTGCCACAGAAACTGCTCTGTTAACGCATGAGATCCTCTCCAAGCGTGGTGTTTCACCTGCTCTGCTGCTCTAACCTGCCTGACACCCGCTGTGGAATCGCTGTCAGGAAGGAGGGAAGCACGGTGAAGGCTCTTGAGGAAGTTTCCCCACCAGTGTTTTCAGGAGCCGTCTCCTCCAGGTGTCTCCTTGTTGGAAAATGCAGCCCCTGAAAGACTTTGAAAGGCAATTTCGGTTTTCTTCTCCCTTTGCCTTTCTGTCAGAGGGGCAGGGCTGAAGGGTTTGCTCTGCGCCACAGCCTCGCGTGCACGTTTCACACCATCCCGTGTCCAGCTCCACCGCTCGGTTATGCCACAAACCCTCTGAGCAGCCTTGGACCCAGCTCGCATCCAGTCCCCAGGGGGTGCAGGACCGCCTCCAGCCACAGCTGCAGGATCCTGGTGCCTTGCAGAGTCATCACGCAGGGCAAGGCTGGACTTCCAGCACCGCTGAACTGCCGGAGCGGAGCACAACAACCGAACGGAACACCACGTGCTGGTGGCACAGCCAGGCGTCCTGTGAGGCCAGGCCAAGTATCTTCCTGGCCAGCATCCTAGCTTTGGCGGAGCTCTCGGAAACCTGGCCTACTTGAAGAGGACTTAATGATCTCAGAGGTCTTCTCCAGCCCCAGTGACTCTGTGATAACGCATTGCAGGGTGCGTGGGACCAGGTAACCTTTGCAGGTCCCCCCCACCCCAGAGCACTCTGTGACTGACCAGGAAGCCAGGCTGAAGCGGGTACAGGGCAGCATGGTTTTCCCCTCGCACAAACCATCCCCACCTTGTTGTTCAGCCGTTTCAGAGACAAAGTCTTGGTGTTCCAAGGATCCTAAGGTTCAGTCAGCGTGGAAGCTTCTGATTCCAGGCGAGTTGGCTGAACTTAAACTGATGGGGAAGTTGGGGAGGAATTGGGAAGTTGAGGGAGGCTTTAAGGATTTTCCTCTTGCAACCAGCTGGCAGGAAAGCTGGCAAGACCCCGCTCCATGCTGGGCAGGCTTCCACCGTGGTTCGGTAGAAATAGCAGCGTCTCAGCAGAGCTCTGGGATGTCGACGAGGTTCTGCCAGGGAAGGTGTGAGCAGCTGTGATCAGAACATCGCTTCCAGGTGGTGTCAGCCCCTGCGCTGTGAACAGGCACAGTGGTTTGGCGAGCGGGCCAGCACACAGTCTAGGCTTTTCAAGGGCTAGAGAGATGGTTGAGGTAGCCAATACCCACCTCCTTGTTGCCTCCCTGTTGTCTAGCTCTGTGGGAAGCCAGCTGGGCACAGTAGAACCGGCTGCATTTCGCTCTGACCGAGAAAAGCTGGCCTGCTGAAGTAAAACCATGGCTTTCTCCCACCCTGTTTTTCAGCTGATAAAATACATCTCTTTCATTGATTTGACTACTCTTTTTCCTCTCTTTTGCTAGAGTAGATTATTTCTAATCCCTAAATCTCCACAGGAGCTTTTCTATCACTGGGGAGGGAGTTTCTTACCAAGATCCCAGTCAACACTGAGAGGGAGGGACGTGTGCAAGAGAGGGCTGGTAGTAATGCGGTTTACTGCTCTGCCCTCTGCCTGCCCGGGGCTGCGAGGATGGGTCCTGGCACCCCAGAACCCCAGGGTCTTGAGTTATTACCAGTCCTGCAAGTGTTTGACTGCCCGTACCTTGTGCATGGACGAGTACAGGTGTATTCACTCACTGTGTGCCACAAAGGGGGGCACACACAGCTAAGCGTCCGGGACTGCGCTGGGCTGGAAGGGCTCTTTAGAGATCACCCGCTGGGGGAGCAAGGCCACCTTTACCCAGAGCGCTCACAGCAGCAGTTTCCACGGGCATGGGAAAGCAGACAAAATACGAATTGAAATGAAGGTGAGGTCAGGGCGGGGGGGACTGTCTGGCAGCTGTCAGGGATGCTGCCGTCCCAGAAATGACAGCGGTGTCGCACGGGGGGCAAACAGGGGGCTTTCAGCCAGAGAGCAGGATGGGAGCTGGGCTTTAATCTGGAACCAAGGGTGCCAGAGGCGACGCTCGTGCTTGCTGCACTCACCTGCGAGCAAGGAGCGGTGCCGGCTCTGCTGTTTGTTCACGTGTGCCACGCTGCGCTGGCTCCGCAGCCCACACAGAGTGCTGCGGTGAAGGAGGGTGGGCACGCAGAGCGAGTCAGGCCCGAGCGGATCCCTAAAGGGGGTCGCTGGGTTCACAGTGCTAAGGCTGGCCGTGCACATCGGAGCAGGGCGGCGGGTCTGAGCCTGGAGAATAAAGAGGGGAAGCACAGAATCGGCAAAACCTGCTGCCTTCTGGATCCTCTCCCTCCTTCTGAGTGCTGTCGGGGCAGGGGTTGGGGGTTCTTTCTTTTCTCCTGCCCTTCCTCACCCCTCAATGTCACTCTTGCATTCTCTAGGAAAACCTCTTCTTTGTGATGGAATACCTCAACGGAGGAGACCTCATGTTCCATATCCAGAGCTGTCATAAGTTTGACCTCCCCAGAGCCACGTAAGGGGTTATTACTGCATTCTGGCTTGTGGGTCACACAGGGGGAGGAAGCAAAGGCAGCAGCTGCAGGCAGCAGGGATCTTGGTTTTAATCCCAGCTCTGCTAGAGGAAACTGTGGGCAAACCATCTGACCTCTCCAGACCCTACCTGGCTGTGGAGTGGGGACAGTGCTTGTGCTGGGAGCAGAATCTCTGCCTGTCCCAGCTCTCTCCAGGCAGAACAAAGCAGGAATCCAAGTCGTCGCTCTGACTCAGTGATAGACTTGCAGCAAGTCACTTCCTCTCTGCCCCCTTTGCCCTCCCACTGAAGGCTTTTTAGAGCCCATCCATGCAGATCGTTTCAGTCAGATGTGACCTAACTTTGCATTTGTGTTCAACCAGGGGAGCTGTTTGGAGGTGCTGCAGATGCTGTTCCAGCCTTGTCAGTGCTGCATCTGTCCTTCAGCCTGCAAAGCAGGGGCCTCCTTCGTGCCTGCGTCCTGGCTCCCATGTTTTGCACTGACCTCAGCACAGTCCCTGTTGAGTGCTGAGAGCTGAGCTGGAGAGGGGCTGCCCCTTGGACTGCTCTGCTTGCTGGATTAGTCTCCACTGTTTGTGCAGCAGCTGCTGAGCATGCAAATTACAGCTGCTGCTTTGAGGTCTGTAGTGTGCAGGCTGGAGCATCGCTATAACTCGTCGATTTGCCTTAAACGTGTAAATAAGAGAGAGGCACGGATGCCACCTTGCCTGCCCTCCTTGCAACACAGACAGGACCTCGAGGTGAGGTAGAGAAGGCAGCAGGAGCTGGTTGGTGTGCTTTTGCTCCATTACTGACCTGCAAGCACCTTCCAGCACTGAAGGACACTGAGGACTCTGTCCTCAGAGGCAGTTGCATGTCACTACAAATGCGGCTACCCATGCAGCACGGCTTCCACATCCCTAAAGACGAGCAGGCTCCATTACCCAGCGTTCCCCAAAGCAGTTCCAGTGAGAGCTGGGCTGTTCTCCATTCATTACCTGTGAGCCCCAGCTGCCCCAGCCCCTCTGGAGACACTGCAAACCTCTGGGAGCTTTCTGGCTTCTGTGAGGACAGTCTCCATCGTTCAGTGTGAGGTTGAAAGCGCCTGTTGGGTGGCATCGGCTGTAACCTCTGCCTTCTGTCGCTCAGGTTTTATGCTGCTGAAATCGTCTGTGGGCTCCAGTTCCTCCATTCCAAGGGCATCATATACAGGTGATTTGGCTTGTTAGCCTCTGGCGTGCAAACCCTTTTCTGCTTCTCTGCAAGCACTGGTGGCAACGGGAGGCTGTCGCGTGGGTGCCTAACTGGGTTTGCCTTTCTGTCCAGACTTCGTTTTCACGGAGCCTGAGTTGGCTGGAAAGGCAGCTGAGAGCAGCTTTTGTGACTCCAGAGTCAGTCCTGATCCAGTTAGCACTGGAGTGAGCCCTTCGGAGCTTTTGCACCGAGTCGTTCGTACAGCGCCCAGCACTGGCACTCGCTTTAAGATCTCCCCCCGTGTATGAGGGTATAAAAGGTCCTTGCATATTGTGGGACCTGTTACGGCCTGTCAGTACTTAGAGGGGCTGACAAGAAAGATGAGGACAAACCTTTTGGCAGGGGCTTCTTGTGACAGGATGAGCGGTGATGGTTTTAAACTAACAGAGGGAGATTTCAGCTAGATAAAAGGAAGAAACTCTTTTACAGTGGGAGTGGTGAGAACCTACCCCAGGGGGTCCAGATCAGTGGGAGAAGCCCGAAACCTTTGAGAGGAGCTTGGCACCTGTGCATGGGAGGCTTTGTAGATACCCACAGCACAGACAGCAGAGCCCAGCAGTGAAAAGGGGGTGGGATGCCTGGGGCTGTTCTGACCCTCTGGAAGACTTGTAGATCCTTGCCTCTTTCAGCAAGTGCAGAGCCTGCACTAGGAGAGAGATCCATCAGCAGCTTCAGGGATGATACTGAGACTCGCAGAGAAGGAGCAGTCAGCAATACCCGGTCCTTTCTTGCTCATCTTCTCCAGACTGTGTTAGGGCTGAGGCAGCAGCTGGTGCAAAATAGCTTCTCTATTCTCCATCCTTGCAGGAGGCAGCTTTTTGAAGATGTCTTGGGTGGTCATCTCCAGCAAATGAATCAGTGCTGGGGCAGAGCAGGAGGGGTCTCAGAGTCCAGTAGAGCAGCTCCTGTTTGGTGACGCAGCCTTCCTGTGCAATTGCAATATGCAGGCACCACGTAGAGGCAGGCAGTGAGTTAGTAAGTGCCACCTGCTGAAGGAACTTTGAGGGGATGCTTTCTTTCTCCTCTTCCAGAGACCTGAAGCTGGACAATGTGCTCTTGGACAGTGAGGGGCACATCAAAATTGCTGACTTTGGGATGTGCAAGGAGAACATGTTTGGAGATGCAAAGACAAGTACCTTCTGCGGGACGCCTGACTACATCGCTCCTGAGGTAGGTGTGGGGTCCCCAGACGTGGTCAAGCTGCTCTGAGGCAGAGAACATGTCTTAAAACGTGACTGTTAGGCAGTGATGAAGGCTCAAAGTGCTGATCTCCAGATCAGCAACTGCATTCTCGTGCTTTAACTGAGGCAGGTTTTGCTGCAGTGGGCTCACACCGTTTCTACTGGATGGGACTCGTAAACTGCCACCTTGTAATTCCAAAAGGCAGCTGGTGTGAGGTAACACAGTCCCAGAGAAGCCGTGGCTGCCCATCTCTGGGAGTGTTCAGGGCCAAGCTGCATGGGGCTTTGAGTGATCTGGTCTAGCAGAAGGTGTCTCTGCCTATGGCACAGGGGGTCAAACCAGAGGGTCTTGATGTTCTTCTCCAGCCTAAGCTATTCTATGATTCCACGAATCTGTGACCCTAGGTCTTTGTCCCTCCTTTCTTTGGGTAGATACTACTAGGGCAGAAGTACAACACCTCTGTAGACTGGTGGTCCTTTGGTGTCCTCCTCTACGAGATGCTTATTGGCCAGTCTCCCTTCCACGGCCAAGACGAAGAGGAGCTTTTCCAGTCTATCCGTATGGACAACCCGTTCTACCCTCGCTGGCTCGACAGGGATGCAAAAGACATTTTGGTGAAGGTAAGAATTGCCATCTGTGGACCAAAAGTCCTCCTGCAAACCCTCTGTGCCTCTCCAGCTGTCCTTCAGGGGAACGCGTGTAGCCTGAGAGCAGCAGTCTCTTTCTTGCCTGTGGACCTCAAAGCGCCGTACCTGGGAGTGCGCTGGCAGCACGCCGAGTTGGGAGGGTGGTTTGTCACAGGCAGCTCACGGAGCGTCAGGTAGAGCAGACAGCCATTTCTTTGCAGAGCAATTCTAAGGTGCAGGGCATGATACCTCCTGGAAAGCACAGTCTTCCTGGCTTCAGAGAGTTACAGTGCTTCCTGGGTAACTATGGCTTTGAGTGTGTCCTCGTGCCTCAGAGATAAGAGGCCATCGAGTTCTGGTTCTTCGTTCAGAAATACAGTAAGGTGTCAGAGTCGTCATGCTCGCCAGCCGGGCTTGAGGTCTGAGACGTGTGTCTCTACACCTACCTGAGAGGAGAGTATATTAAGGCAGGCATTGGCCTCCTCCCCAGTGACCAGGGACAGGAGACGAGGAAACAGGGTCAAGCTGCTGCAGGGGAGGTTCAGATTAGACATTAGGAAAACTTTCTTCTCAGAAGAAGTGGTGAGGCTTTGGAACAGGCTGCCCAGGGAGGTGGTAGAGACCCCTAGAGGGGTTCAAAAAATGGGGAGCCATGGTGTTTCAGGAGATGGCTTTGGCATAGGGGTTGTAGGGCAGAGGGTTGGACTTGAAGGTCTTTCCCAACCTTGATGTTCTATAATTCTGTCTGGTAGGACTGTCCTGATGAATACCGTGTTAGTAATAAATGACTACAGTAACTCTCTCTCGTCAACATTCTAGCTCTTTGTGAGAGAACCTGAGAGGAGGCTGGGAGCGAGAGGGAACATCCGCCTGCACGCCTTTTTCCGAGAAATACACTGGGAAGCCTTAGAAGAAAGAAGGATCGAGCCTCCTTTCAAACCGAGAGTGGTAAGGGTGCATCTTCGTTCAGTTCCACAGGTCTTACAGCTTCCTTTCCTGAATCATTCACTTCCCAACTAAACCCCCTGGCATGTGTTGGTGATAATAAACCAAAGCTGGGACCCACAGTTACAACCCGTGCATTTAGGGTCACAGTCTTTAGTGTCAGAGACTTGGATTCCTGTTTGGGTTCGGGGAGTCAGTGTTTTAGAGGAGGATAAATGTCTGCCTCATGCTAGAACTAACAGCAGGGGCTTTCAACAGGGCCTCAAACCTTCAGGGTTCCCTTCTGGAGTCACTGTGCCTGTGCAGTCTCTCTGTGTGAAAGAAGATGGTCTGGATTTTGGCAGTCAGAATGGAAAGTATGGACTCCTCAAGTGCCCAAATGCAGCCTAAGTTGTTCACAGGCTGTCTGGTGTGCTGTGCACGTCAGGTACAAGAAGCTGAAACCATCTATGTTTGGGTCTACCACAGTCTCACTCATTATACAGTTATTGCAAGAGTACGTATGCCCTGTGTGGCCAGTTGGCTGGGTGGGCTGCCTGGCCTGGCCATCATAACCACTACTTTGTGATGGCTACACACCAGACTTGACTTCCTCTTCAGTTTCTCAGTTGCCATAGCAGGGGGCTGTAGGCTACTTGGAAATGTCTTCCCATAGCCACCTAGGTGGGACCCATTCCGTGGGGACTATCTTCATCTGCACTGCAAAAGGTAAAGCAGGAAAAGCAGTCCAGGTAGCCAGATGGTCGGCTGAGTCAGGATGGTCCTGGCTATTAATAACAACCTTGTTGAAGTGTTTAAGTCCTAGAAATGGCACTAGCTTACTTTACTCTGACAAGAGCATCATGCTTGCATCTTACAAGCCCTCGGGAGTCTGGTTTAATTGGTGGGTCCAGTCCACTCTGTCCCAAAGCTGTGGCATCTCTGCCTGGCAGAATGAATGGATCACAGGGTCCGTTTATTACCCCCTATAGAATATTTTGCCCTGTTAATGCTTTAACAGGATGCTCATGAGCAAGTGACTAACACAGTTTGCTCGGTATTACGAGCTGAGACAGAAGGGCACTGCAGTTAGACGGGCCACTGCGAGCAACTGATCCTTGTGCAGAAGGCCAAGGGCAGGTGTGCTGTGGGATCCTGGCTGAGATGAGTTTCCTTCCAGCTAACTGAGCCGAGTCCGTAGGCAGCAGCCTGATAGGGCCCGTACCGCTGCGATGAAGATCTGAGTATTAGGGGTTTAACAGCAGCTTTCTGTTTCTCCCTTCATTGAAGAAATCTCCGAGCGACTGCAGCAACTTCGACAAGGAGTTTCTGAATGAAAAGCCTCGGCTGTCCTGTGCCGACCGCGCGCTGATCAACAGCATGGACCAACACATGTTCAGCAACTTCTCTTTCGTGAACCCTAGAATGGAGAAAATGTTTTCCTGAGGTCTGCCTTACCCAAGGGTTCCGGCAATGGTTTGGGTAGCACTTGCTCCAGTGGAGACTGGGCGTCGTTATTTTTATCAAGACCCCACCAGGAAAACATCTCGGTGGAAGTTTGTACCGTGCCTGGAGGCTTCCAGCTTATTCCAGTGCATACAGACACCAGCCACCCTTCACTCGTGGAGTTCCTCCGTGGCACCTTCTAGTCTCTTCTTTCCCTGGCGTTGAAGTGGAGAGCATCTAAAAAGGAATGAAGTGGCAAACCCATTCCCCACTGCCTGCGCACAGTCCGTGGGCTCCTCTGCATGAAGAACTGTAGCTGTATTTGAGCTCCCGGTGATGTCGGTGCCGTGCGTGCCAGGCTTAGAGCAAAATCTGAGCCGAGCTTTATCCGAAAGATGTGAGGAAGGTGGAAGGACTGCTCCTCCCATCACAGCACTGGCATATTTTACTTGAAAGGTAGTAATAAGTCCTTGCAAAAGCTGATCTGCTTTCTGCTGCTTTAAGTGATGTCCCAGTCCTCGGGCATGCGTGGTGCACACAGGTCAACCAGCTGCACCCAGTGGCCGCAGGACAGCACGTGAGGTGATGGTGGTCTCCGTGTTGTGAGACGCTGCTGTCTGACCTGCCCTTTTGCACTCTGTGGAAAGTTGATGGGTTCAAAAGGTCTTTCATGTGATCTTTTCATCATGGGATCCTTTTAAATGTTTTCTGCTGTTGGGGAGATAATGACGTGGCAGCTTGCTTCTTGTCACTAAGGTACTTGTTAAATACTGGGTCAAAATCAAGTCAAAGCCCAAACAGAGGGTTCTGTAACAGCGTAGGCTTAGGCAGCCCCCCAGGTTGGTATTATGCTCTGAGTTGCTCTGTTGCATCAACTCCTCCCAGTCCATGGAGAAGAGAAGTTCTGGATGAGTCACCCCAAATCAGGTTTCCTTCAGAAGTGCCTTTCTGTCTCTGATGGATCAGCTTGAGCCGCCCAGCAGGATGAGTGCAGCCTTGCAGGCAGTGCTGGAGCACTGTGGGCAGTGACTGCAGGTACCGAATCCTGCCTAATGCCAGCAGGCAAAGCAGAGTGCCCTGGCAGAGGTGTCAGCCCAGTGACTCCTTGTTTGTGCTGTGTGAAATGCAGGGGCCTGTGTGCTCACAGTTGGTGCCGCCGCGTGCCGCGTTTCCTGAGGACGGTGAACACGGGGGTTTTGATTCCCGTGCTCTTTGTACAGCTCAATAAAGTGCTGTGAGTGAACAGCTGGAGACTGGCGTGATTAACAGGGAGGTACCTACTGGTTCCTGGAAAACAGTGAAAACCGAATAAGGTTTTTCAGCTCCTCGGGAGATCTGGTGATGCTAGAGTTCAGATGGGAAGAGAAACCCCTGTAAGTTGACCTGGAATTAAGCACCACCATTTCAGGGATCTCCTAAGGCCTTTGCCGTGGCAGAGCAGCAGTAGACTGAACCTCTTCCTTCTGTGTCATGCGTCGGTGTTTCAGCATCCCTCCCACATGCGGGTCACCTCTCACCTTACAGAGGGGTGGTTTTGTTTAGCCACAATGATTTCCTGGTGTTAATTGCTAGCAGAGGGCCTGGAGATGCCCCGAGGAAGCTCCCCGCTCGGCAGTGTCAAAAGCCTTCCCGAAGTCTCCAAACCGAATTTGGAATAAACCTCACTGAAGCAGCTGTGATGACACCGAAATGCTCCTGGTGTCAGAGACACCGGCCGCATTATTCCCAAGCACAGAACCTTCTTTCAGTGCTCCCAGCAAGTCTAGGGCTCGGATTCATAACTTCAGGATGCCCGGCCGTCTTTGGGCATGGCGATGTAGCTCTCGTCCGTCCCTCCTGGGCTCTTTTCTCTCATTTATTCACTCTATTTAAATTGTTCCTTCTGTTTTACTCAGTCAGCGAAGATTGCAGTTTGCTGATGTCAGGATCTCTGAACAGATGGGAGAGCTGTATTGATTATGCAGTTGAGAGTAAGACATAAATAGCTTGTTAGAAGGAAATAATAACAGCTAACCGCTGTGAACAAACCCCATGAAAGGCAGTGAAGCAAATCCAGTAATCCTCCCAGAAATCTATCGGAGTTTTAGCAAGGTGCTGAAATTCAGCACCTCTTTCACTTCTTACGTTACTGCTGGTAGAGGAGCTGATGGAGTTAACAGTCTGGAACTGCTCGAGATGAGCCTGCCTTCTGCATCCCAGCCAAATGAGATGTTTGCAGCTGATGTGTGAAAGGGAAGGGAGAACTGATGAGGGGGAGAGAGCAGGACGACTGGAGGTGAAGTGTGCAAGCCAGTTTTCCTGAGAGCAGGGAGGAGCAGTTGTTCTTCAAGAGTCGGGGCCCAAACTTCCCTGTTACGTGTGACATTCAAACTGGGATCTGAAACAGAAGATGGTGTAAAGCCACGGATGCAATGTGCCACGGTTCATTTTGGTTCAGGTTTGCTCTGCATGTAGTCCTTCTGAGCCGAGCGTCCCGGGAGGTCCATGCTCAAACCCCTTTGTCCTTCCGTCCTCTAACCACACAGTATCTGGCTCTTCTGAACCGATCGGACTCCAAGTGGTAATGGCAGGTAGAAAGACAGACTAGCATTTCCAGGATAGAGAGCAGAGATGATTTCATAGAATCTGCCCAGAGACAACTGCCTGAACAGAACAAGGACTCAGGGAGCAAGAGGCCCCCTAATTGCTGGACCATCTGAACCATTTGTCCTGAGCCCCGATTTCCATCCTCAGTGTGGGGTCGGGTGCGTTATGTAGCCCTCTGCTTTGTTCTTACCCCAAAGCAATGAGCTGGGAGGAGAATCTCTCCTTCAGCACTTTGAAAGTTTTCAGTGACCTGTTTCAGAGAAGCTGCAATTCTGTGAACAGATTCTCCTGGAGGGGTTCAGCCGGAATATCTGACAGGTCCAAAGTGCTCTGGAAAGATCCCCACTTCCACAAGAGGCCCCAGAGACTCCCTGTTCCAGCAGATTTACCTTTCCAATCAAGGGTGAGTATCTGGCCCCGGGATTTTAGCAGAATCCACAACCCAGAGATTGGAGATGGGACAGGCTGGAACTGAGATCAGTGCTGCCAGGCAGAAGTCCCCGCACAAGGCCACTGCACACAGAGGTAAAGTAAACACCGTCAGTTAAGAAGTGTGGAAAGCCCTTGCATGCAACGGGCAAGTCATCTGTGGGGCTCGCTCCCGGAGAATAGTACGGGATTCGTGTCATACTGAGGCGTTTAGCCTCTGGTACTGAAGCAGCTGTGGAACAGGAAGAAAGTAATCAGAACCGCTAGCTGTGTCGCATCGGTGGCCCTTAGGGTGCACAGACACCTCGGCGGACAAAGGAAGAAGTCCTAGCAGTAGGACCAAGTGTAAAAACAGAGAGATCCTCCCTTTCCCCGTGCTTTCAGCTCCAGCATAAAGAGTGGTCAACAGAAAAGGTGGCTTTTGCAAAAGTAGTGACACAGGAGAGATTTGGATGGATTTCCACTTCCCAGAGTTGCCAGGGACTTCCAAGGCGACCCCAGCAAAGGGCTGATACTGCCTCTGCACGCTGGCCTTCCTGCAAAAAGGAGAGGGCAGAGCTTTTCAGAAGGAGGGCTGGTAACTGTCCGCAGAGCTGTAGAGACGCTCTCCACGCGTGGTGGTGAAAAACAGACGTGAGATGAAAACACCGACAACGGAGAGTCGGAGAAGTTACGTGGCGACAAAAAAGGGCAGGGAATTCCCGCAAGGAACAATTTCCCTCTGGAGCAGAGGGTGCTGTGTAACAACACCGCGGCATCACGGCGACGCCGAGGGGAACCGCGGCCATGAACGAGTGACTGGGTAAACTGAGAGTCGCTGGCTTGTTTGCTTGTTTGCCTGCCCTCATAGCAGGCAGGGGGCACTTTTACTGAGTGACTCTACTCACAGTACTCGGTGTGAACATACTCGGTGCCTGCGGTGGCCGGACAGTGACGATCCCATTCCTGCCTCCTGGTCTTGTGCCGCCCGTTGGATAGGAAATGGCCCATCAGCATCGACGGCTGCGCCCGAGGCTCCGCGGCACCGGCTCCTCTGGAGCAGCCAAACCCCGCTTTCCCTTTTTACCTCGGGTTTGTTGGCAGAGGATCTGCAATCTGAATAACAAAACCTTGCAGATGGCCGCAAAAGCTTCGCAGCGGAGTGGCCTCATGAATATTTATTCCCACCAACTCTCCCAGCACCTTCGCTTTCTGACGAGGGGAGGCTCAAACAGCCTCGGGAAGAAAGCGAATAGAAGCCTTTTGCACATGGACAGGGGGAACTGGCAGGCTGGGCTGGGGTCTCCCCACCTCACCCGTGGTCTAAAGCAAAGCACGTGTTATTTTAGGGTGAAAAGGCAAGAAGAGACGCTGCCCAAACCTGGGGCACGGGGAAAAGGGGCTGTGGGACACAGCTGTCAGCAAGGATTGACCAGAAATGCAGGTGCCTATAGCTGCTCGTTTCCTCTGCCTCATCACCAGCTGAAGCCTTTGGGCCAGAGGCTGAGCTTGTCCTGGCCACATCAGTGTCCAGACAAAGAAGCCGAAGCATCTTCCCGTGAAGGTCAAGGGCGTCTGTGCTCCCTGCCGGCGGGTCCCACACGCCTGGGAGCGCTGTCAGCAGCAGCGTGGTATAAGCGCATCCCTCTGACTCCAGGAGGAGCGCAGAAGACTGGCTTTGCAATTACACCGACCGATTTCTTTTGTGGCCGAGGACCACCAGACCCCGTCACCCGCTGCCTCTGTGCGATGGTAACAGCACTCGCTGCCCAAAACCTGGCAGAGCCTCGGGGCAGTGACCTAGAAGTTAAAGGCTCTTTTGTTCGTCGCTAATCCCGGAGCTATGCGGTCCCAAAGCCCTTCCCTTTCAGCGCAACACAAGATCAGCTTTCACAGCCATAGCCCGAGCCCAGCGGAGAGAAGAGAAAGGCTGTTTTGTTTCTGGTGACCAATGCACTGCCCCCGGATTCTGCAAAATGAGGCTGGCTTCTGCCTTTGTTGTCATCAATGCAGGTATTACCAGTGGCCACCAGTGAACCCCAGCACGCGTCCCCCAGGAGTCCCAGCGATGCTGCAAGCTGCGGTCACTCTCTTCTAAAGGTTTCAGGAAAAAAAGCATAGATGCCCAGCATTCATTTAGGATTCTCTAACCTTTTGCTCCAGAAGGACTTGTTGCAGCCCCTCCTGGATCATTGTCCGACCCCTGCACCACCCCCTGCCAAAGCTCATCATAGAATCACGAGGGATGGGAAGGGACCTTGTTGCTGCTCCTGGTGTGATGGGAGACCACTGCTGGGATGTAGCAAGGCTTTTTCTGCTGAAAGGAAGAGGAGAGGAGTTGGCAATCAAGGGTGAGGTGAATAGCCACCACGCCGTTGTTCAAACCAGCCAGTGACATGATTTAGCATCAAAAGCAAAATCCCCTGGGTTGTACCCTCCAGCCAGACCTTTCTCCTGGGAGAAGCTGTCGCCAGCTGCTCTGCTGTCACTGATCATTGTGTCACTAATAGCATCTGAGGCATTAATTAGTTCCTGACAAAGAGTAGAATGATCCTCAGATCTGAAAAACAACCCCCCAAACACACACCGGTCAAGAAGTGAATGCACCAACAAGTCCAAGGGACCGACCCTGCCAGCCCTGCAGCTGATCCATGTCTGCTGGAGCCTTCCTGAAGAGTTTCAAGTGGTGGAGGGCTTTCAGCAATGCAGGGCTGCATCAGGCTTCCAGGGACATGTGGCAGGAGAGCTGGAGCCTTAGAGATGCAGGTGGCATCGTTGGCAAGGTCTGTGCTGTGGAATACAGCACCCTTGCCCACCAGCACGGCCCCGTGGCTCATGACCGCCCCACTGTGACTCTTGCCCTTCCCCAGTCCCTCAAAGTTCTACCTGTCTCAGACGAGAACTCTTTCCTCACACTCAGCTCCCAAAGACTCTGGGGTTGGGGGAAAAGGCCCCAGTCCACCTTTCCTTCCCAAGGGCACTCTCAAGAGAAGGAGGACCAATCGCCCTCTGGAGCTGACACCTTCTCCACAGGGACTACCAGAAGCCGAGCACTAAGCCCTTGTTCAGGGACAGACCCAGGCGAAAGCTGACCCACTGGAAGCTTCCGCAGGGCACTGGCGGTGGCCAAACCGTCCGTCTCAGATGTCCCCTGGAAAGTGAGGCTGCAGCGGTTTGGGGCAGATTCGCTGCAGTATTCTTCAGCTGTGGACAACAGCACCGGGCTAGGAGGCTTTTCTGGGGTGAACTGGAAACTCAGGCACCAAAAAGGCTGCTGTTGATTGTGGCTTCTTATTTGTCCTGAGCTTTTTTCACTGTAATTTTGGAAGCTGAGGAACTGTAGTTCATCCCCTCTACTTTCTTTACTCTTTTTTCTGCTCTTAAGGAAAAAAGGGTCAGTGAGTTATTCCTGCAGTGAGTTCCACTTGCTGCATGCATCAGAGGAGGGTGCCCAGCGCAGACTCTGATGGAGCCCTGGCGTTTCTCTTCGTGGCAGCAGGTGGAGCCGTACCCCCAGAAACGTCCTCTTCCAAACAGAGCCCGAGGAACAGCTACAAGGGCTGAGCATCAGCTTCATCCAGAAGAGGACTGAGTGGGCACAGGAGAGGATTAGGCAGGAGTGGAAGGAATGAAATACAGACGAAGACAGCAAGCAGGCTCCGTATCTCCAAGGACTTTTACTAAGGGAGCTGAAAACCCTTCTCACATCACCCCTCACAGTGTGGGGACCTACAGCTGCACATAGGAATGTGTCTGCCCACCCATATCCTGGCTCATCCAGCCGTGACACCACCAGGGGCTCTTTTACTCCCTTCTCTTCAGTGGGAGAGCCCAGGCTCTACACTAAATTCCGAGGGTTCCTGGTATAAATGCCTGTTCGATGAGTTTACTACCCTGCCACAGTGTCCATATCTGGAAGACCCCCCCTTCTCCTGCCAGGGACCCTGAGCTGTTTTGCTTCTTCTCCTTCTTAGTGCAACGGTCCTGCATCTCTGTCACAGCAGCCCCAGGCACCACTGCAGGCTGGGGATGAGGGGCTGAGGGCTGCCCAGCAGAGCAGGACCTGGGGGTGCTGGCAGACAGCCCTCTCCAGCAGAGTTTTGGATCCTCGTGAAGAGGGGAGCCAGGTGGGAGAGGAAAGCGTTTGTGTTTTGGACTGGTTCCACCCAGGGCGGTGCGAGGGAAGCGCCGGGCACTCGTTTCATAACATCGCCGATGTTTTCCCCTCTGCGGGAAGGAACGCTCAGTTGCTCTGCAGGCAGATAAGATCAGGAGGGAGGGACTGGCTGAAGCTCTCCCAGCCTCAGGTAGGAGCACATGAGAACAACATGTGCCAGGGGAGCTCAGGCAGGAGGGGCACCAGGGCTTGGTCTTGTTTATTGTTCTTGCCTGGGTGACCTGGGAGCCCAGGGGTAGCTCGAGAAGACACGACGTGCCCCGCTCTCCTCCTCTGCCCACCCAAAGGGCAGGTTGCTCTCTCGCCGAGTCATGGCCCCAAAGCAAAACCAACCCCTGTGCTCAGCTGCAAACACCAAGGGCACTGCAGCTACAGAACCTTCCGAGTAAAACGCTTCCAGTGCGGAAAACCCTGATGGGAAGTGATTGAGAAGGGCTAGTCCAGTTGCCTCTGCACAAGGGATTCTGCCAGGAGAGTAAGGGTGCCTCCCAATCATCCTCGGGCTCGGAGATCACAGTCTCATCAGGGTTGGAAAGGACCTTAGGATCGAGTGCAGCCCTCTGCTCTCTACTACAGCCACTAAACCACCCCCTGACCTGCCACATCCAGCTGTTTCTTTAAACGCCTCCAGGGATGGTGACTCCACCATCGACCTGGGCAGCCTGTTCCACGGCTTCACCACTCTTCTGGTGAAGAAGTTTCTTCTAATATCCACTCTGCACTTCCCCTGGCCTCCCCTCTTGCCCTGTCACTGTTAACTAGGGAGAAGAGGCACAGGATCAAGACTCAGGGTTGAGTCTGCTGCTGAGGGGTGTCTGGGTGTCCTGGCAGTGTGTTACCGTCCGGTTCGTCCTTTGTTTCCCATTGTGACCGTAGGCAGTGAAATGCTGGACCCTCCCTGTCCAAATCTTTGGCGTTTCCCATCACATCCCTCTGCATGTGCCTGCGCACGCCTCGCCAGGGGAAGGTAGGTGGGTCAGGATCATCTGCCCTGAAGCACATGTTACCGAGGCTGCTTGCTGCGGCTCTGTCCCTCACATCCATACTGTGCTCTGGAAAAGAGAATCACAGAATGGACCTCGGAGCTCATCTGCTTCCCATGCTCCTGCCATGGGCCAGGACGCTTGTCACTAGACCAGGGTGCCCAGAGCCCCATCCAACGTGACCTTCAACCATCACCTCCTTGGGCACCCAGTTCCAGCGCCTCAGCACCCTCACGGCGAAGAATGTCTTCCTAAGATCTGCTCGAGGTCTCTCTCAGCTTGACACCATCCGCCCTGTCTTATCACTACAGGATCTTGTAGAAAGACCTTCTCCAGGTTCCTGTAGCCCCTCCAGGTACTGGAAGGCTGCTGTAGGATTAAAAATGAACGTGAATATAGTTTTCCAACCTCTGTCTGAAGTTGTGATGTTTTTCAGCCTGGGTGGTGACATCTCAAACCTTGAGCACAGCTCCCCACAGACCCGGCAGTGTTGGCACAGCCCCAGCCCTGCAGTGTGACCCCTCAGCCCCCCGCAGCGAATGGCATCACTAGGCAATTTACTGTTAATCAGTGGGGTTTAACAGAGCCCAACGCAGCCTCAAAGGGAACAGCTGACGCGTCTGTGCCTGGCCAGCAGTGAGTGCCTCCGTGTGAACAACAGCCAGATCTGCCCTGGCTGGCATTTTCTGCCTTGCCTGCCGCTGGCACCTGCGTGTCCTCTCTAAAGACCACGGGTGAGTGTGCAGATATACACAAACACAGTGCTGCGTGGGGGCCTGGGGTCTCCCTGACAGCCCCCCACCAGCCCTGTCTGTCGAACCGTTTCACACGACCTCACTCAGACGGGACTCACCGTCAGCCCGTGCCTCGTCCAGCCCAGAGGGCTGCAGGCCATGGGTTCTGTGGGAACATCCCTTGGGCGGCCCCTGGCCACCCCTTCTTTACAAAGGCCGAGAGCGCTCGGAGCCCAGTTCGTCTGCGCCCGCACCACGAGGTACGGGTTCCGTCCTTGTGTCTTCCAGCAGATGAGGGAGCTTTGATGTCGTGGGGGTAAAGTGCTTACCCAGGATGGGTCGGTGTTTTGCTTGGGGAGGAGACAACCAAGAACGAAGCAGAAGTGTCAGGAGAAACTACTTGTTGTGGACAGTGCCCTTCTCCTGTCACCACTCCCCCCCCACCACCACCCCAAGAAGGGGATGAGTTCAACCAGTTCCACGGGGGTTTCCCTACTCTCCCTGTGCCCCCTTTTCCTAAGCACCGGTGGAACCCTGGGCTCTGGGACAGACGGGTCACCGGTGGCGGGCATTGCCGTGTTAAGCCAGGCTGGAAGGGCTTTCTCGCTGGCGCCAGCAGCTGAACGTGGTCCAGACGTGGCTTTGCAATCCCAGGAGTCGCTTCCTTCTCCACCGAGTGGGGCCCCCTTGTTCGCGGAGCAGCGTGACCTGCGTCAGCGATTGCTCAGCAGAGGAAGCGCAGGATGGGAAGGGTTTGGATTTCTTAGGATCCGCATCTCTTGGGTTACCTTCAGTCTGGCTCTTAAGGGGTCAAGGAGGGCGACAGCTAGCCTTGTCCTTCCAGTCGCTGGGGTTTAAACAGTGTCTGAGCCCTGAAGGCAGGAAGCGAGCTGGTAAGTTGGATTAGCTGGTCTTTATCTGCAGGGAGCAGGGTCAGCCTGACTCTGCTCAGCGTCACAGCCAGGACACAAATGGGGTCGATACCCCAGGTCGGGGGACGGCTGGTTAGACTGAGGCACAAACACAGTGCCACCACGCTTGGAGCCGCCTGTGCTTCCCGGTCAAACCGTGCCGAGGGTCTGAATGACCTTGGCAAGAGCACCCAGAGAGCTCCGGAGGCACCGCGGGCAGGCAGGAAAGGGCTGGATGCCTTCGGGCTCGGAGGGTGGATCTGCATTCCCCGTTCACCACGAACTCCCCAGGCGCTGATGGAAATCAGCTTTTCCCTGCCCCTGACCTAGAGCTGGGGATGAACAGCACAGGGCGGCCAGGGAACCAGTTAGCAAGGTTCTGCGGCCTCCCAGGCAGGCAGAAACATGAAGCGGTGCTCTTGCACTGTGCCGGGAACTCAGGGTGCTGGGACGGATCTGGAGGACTTCCTCTGCTCAGGAAAAGCCAAGTCAACGTGTCTTCCAGAACCACAGCACCCAGCACACCTCACTTCATCACCCCGGCTGCTGCAGCCACCAGGAGAGAGGGACAGGGGCTGAGGCTGCTCCTTGAGGAGGAGCAGCAGATTTTGGTCCTCTCCCCTCAGCTGATGGTCGGGTGTCAAAGAGCCCACAGTGATTTCCAGAGGCTTCCAAGCAGGTGAATGAGGAAGAGCCAAAGCAGCGACTCAGCCTGGCCCAGTCTGCGCAAGGCAGTGTCTTAGGGGGCTGAGATCGCCTCTTCCCTTCCAAACGCCGGTGGCACCAAGTACCGCAAGGACACTGAGAGGGGGATAAGGAAGCTGGTGAAGGGCCTGGAGGACAGGACTCACGAGGAGCAGTGAGGAAACCAGGGTTGTCTAGTCTGGAGAAGGGGAGGTTGAGGGGAGCCCTCATTGCTCTTTACAGCTCCCTGAAAGGTGGTGGTGGAGGTGGGGGTCAGCCTCTTCTCCCCAGACACTAATAACAGAGCAAGAGGAGGTGGCCTCACGGGGTGCCAGGGGAGGGTTAGGCTGGGCATTAGGAAAACTTCTCGACTGAGAGGATAATCAGGGGTTGGAGCCAGCTGTCCACAGAGGCTGTGGAGTCATCACCCCTGTAGGTGCTCAAAAGACTGGATCTGGTGATTGGAAACACGGTTTAGTGGGAATGGTGGGCACTGGGTTCGTGTTTGGACCTGGTGATCTTGGAGGCACCTTCCAGCCTTAATGGGTCCGTGATTCTACGTGCATGTTCTCTATCACAGGGGGTTCAGGGTGTGCATTTCCCGAGGAGCCTCTCTGCCTTTCTGCAAGCCATGGCCAGTGAGTACAGCTGTTGTTTTATAGGTGTTTTTCCACCTCTTGTCACCCCCCCCCAAAAGTACTGTCTCTTTGTAGGAACACAGAGCCAGGGCTGCCTGAGCAGCCGTTCAGACTGAGACCAGACCTTCCAGTCTTTGTGACTGCAGAAGGACAGACTCTTCGTGAAGCTGGGCAGGGCTCAAGCTGGAGGACAAGAGCAGAGCAAGTCAGAGGCACGGGCAGAATTTGTCTGCGTGGCAACGTGCGCTCTGGTGGAGCAGAGGACTCTCTACCCTGATTGCGCAGCATTTTCTGACCTGCTTCTGACCCAGGCAGCATTTGCATCCATAAATAAATACAGCAGTCACAGCCCTGGGAGGCGAGGGCAGGAGACGAAAGGGAAAGCATGGGCTTAGCAAGGCTGGGATTGCTGCAGGGCTTGGAAGCACTCTCTCCTCCTGTCTTCCAGCCCAGCTGGATCCGAGAGGGGTGTCTATCAGGCTTTGAAAAGGGCAGGTTTTCCCAGGCTCCCAGTGTGTGAGTTTGGCTGAGAGGACAGGGAAGTGGATTCACAGGGTTCATCCTGGTCCCCAGAAAGGACCTGACTGGATGACAACTCTGGGAGACTTCACCCAGTGCTGCTGTCCCTCTGGGAAAGGGAAGCTTGAAAAGGGGGGTACCAGGCATATCCGCTGCTCCATTTTCCCCTGTGAGAGCCTGGAGAGATGGAGAGGAGTCTGCTCCAGCAGACCATGGTCCAAGCCCGCTGGTGCCCCGAGGAGGGCAGCAAACTGCCCCCGTCTGAGCGGACCAGCACCCGAGGCGGAGGAGGCAGCCTGCAGGCGTGGGGGGGCGGCCGCTAGATGGCAGCACGAGCACACGCGTCCGCGGGGTCCCCGCGCACCAACGCGGGTGGTGGCGTCGCCAGCGGCGCTACCCCGGGCACCGGTCAGCTGTCCGCCGGCATCACCAGAGCTCAGCCACATCAAGGCCCTGGGGTAACACTGGGCTTGGGGGGCTTAGGCTGGACCATCAGTATCAGCAGAGGACCGTGGCTACCACTCGGTACCACGACTGAACCACAGAGTCACAGGGTTGGGAGGTTGGGAGGGATCTCCACGTTCACCTAGCCCAACCTCCCTGCCGCAAGCAGCTCTCCAAGCAGAACGGGCTGCTCTGAGCCCCATCAAGCCTGACTGGGCCATAGGGCTTTGCTCTCGAGATCAGCTCCCGAAGATGGCTTGCTCAGCACTTACAGCTACGATGCTGCCTCTCCGAGTAGAAACGGTGTCTGCCCACTGCTCCTGAGACCCCCGCTCTCCAAAACCATCAGGCAGCAGGGGGGTCTGTGCTGCCTGCTTCCTGGCAAGTCCTCCCACAAACGGGACTGAACACAGCGCTGCGTCCGTGGAGCCTGGGGCAGCTCCTCCTCGACCCCCTCGTATCCTGCACACCCTGCTGAAGGAGCAGGTTCAGGAGGCTGTCAAACACAGCAGCCCTGGAGCCCGAGCAGCGGGATGAAGCAGCTCTGCAAATCTGTGTCCCTGCTGAGGGAGACATCGGTCCAGAACATCTCCCTGTGCCCTGAGGCGTAAGAACCAGGGCCGTGCACTTCAAACACCTCTTGGAAACTAGTGGTGCGTGAGGAGACCGTCTGCCACACGCAGGCTATAGCAAGTCCACATCCCCTTTCATCCTCCACAGTCTGGAAACATTTGAGATTCTGGAGCTGCAAGCAATCCTGCCGGGGCATTTCCCAGACAGCCCGACCACTGGCAGCCTCTGCCAGTTCTGCTGTCCCTCTGTGACTGAAGCTCCTCGTGCAAGGGGAGAAGGAAACAGCTGACAGGACGTGTGACCAAAAGGATCTGCTGCTCCTTTGTACCGAAGCCCGGCTGCTCTTTCACTGACCGGGGGGAAATCCCTGCAAGCAGAGAGCAAATAAAGGACGCGGGGCCCATGTGTGAGTCAGCACAGCAAAGTCTCCTCGTTTCCTCTCTGCCAGCCCCAAGCAGATGAAGAGCTGTCGGGTGGGTTTGCTTCCTCAGCTCGGTGCTCTCTGGGCTCTAATGCCTGACCCCAACCTCCTCAGTTACACTGGTGGTGTCTTCTTGTGCAGGCACTGAGCATCTGAATAGAGAACAAGCGAGCTGCTGTCAGGCCTCCGTGGCAGAGGACCAATGTGTCCAAGTTGATTCATTTCCCTTTGGGATGAAGCTGAAGCAACGTTTGCTCCAAGACCTTCTCCTGCCTAGGAACACCCTTTTCTCTCTGCCTCTTTTCTCTGTTGTATTGAGATGCAGCCTCCATCGCCCCGAAGGACACAAGAGCCGAGGATGGAGACCCCTGCTGAAATCCTGCTGGCCTCCCTTTCCCGAGGCTCTCGGAGGGCTTGGCCCCGCGTGCTTGGAAAGCGTTTCGCCAAGAGCTGGGCAGCCTGGCTGGGCTTTGTGCCCTGAGACCAACAAAGACTTTCTCTGATTCAAGGAGTTCCAGGAGAGCGGAATGGGCCCGCTTGGCCAGTGTCACCAACCTCTTTAGTCTCTTCTTTCTATTGCAGGCAGGAGGGCAATGCTGGCTCAGCAAACCCTGAGTGCACATGCTGACAGCATCGCTGCCCTTATTTCTGCTGCTCTTTCTGATTCTCTTGCTCCCTGCAGCCCACAGGCTGGTTTGAGACAGCTGGACTCTCCTCTGGCATTGGTACCCGGTCTGTTTTAAACTCTTCCTGTCCCCGGCCACGAAGGGGATGGGTAATTTGCCTGGGGACAAACTCAAGCAGAGCCGCTGTTCCTGAGAAAATCTGGGTCATGTCACGGTGCCCGTGGCTCTTGCGAAGGTCTCTGCGTACTCAGAGGGTTTGCTCTGCTGGCCTCTCTTGTCCTTCCCCGTGGGACACAGAGAGCGGTGGCTGAAAAGGAGCTGGAGCCACACACTCTGCTGGCAGCCTGAGATCCGTTCAGTGACCTCTTCAGCCACCCAGTGCTGAGCACCCCGTGTCCCAGTGACCCACTGCTAGCCCTCCCCTTGCAGACTGTGTCCATCGTGGCTGGGTGCTGGCATTAGCTTCCAGCCCCGCTCTGTGTGGGTCGCCTTGAGCTCGTGAGTGCTGCTCATCTGAAACCCTTCCTCAGACCTCCCTGGCCAATGCCTTTAAGGAGGAAGTTTCGTTCCAGTCTGAGCTCAGAGCTTCTGCAGGCACAACCCCAGGGGCAAATGTCCTCTCCACTGAACGGATTCAGACATCACGGTCCAAGCCCCTCGTGGAGCACGTCCAGAGCAGGGCGGTGAGGCTGCTGAGGGCTCTGGAGCACAGGTGCTGTGAGGAGCAGCTGAGGGAGCTGGGCTTGCGCAGTCGTGATTTAGTGGAGAGCTGGCAGCGCTGGGACAGTGGTTGGAATCGATGATCTAAAGGTCTCTTCCAACCGAACAACTCTGATTCTGTGAGTCACTCAGTGGAGTAAAATTCACAACACAGGAAGGTCGGAAGGGCCTGGGTAAGGGGCTCTCTCCGGGTGCTCTGAACGCGTGCGTGTTAGGAGCAGCACGACCAGCACAGGTAGCAGAGAGCAAGGCTGAGGCTTCACCAGCTGCAGGGAAGGGTCAGGGTGGGCTTGAGAAGACTGTTTCCTTCTGCATGCCTCTTGGCGACCAGGGGCTGGCACCTCTGGACAGAGCCCTGGCACCACCACTGTTCAGCTACACAAACAAGGACCCGGCTCTCCCGAACAGCCTGTGGTTTCAGCCGCTGCCCTGCTCTAAGGACACAGCCCAAGCAGACAGCACGGCTGTCACATGGCGAAAGCCAGCTGTCAGGCAAGAGCTTCCCTTTCCTCCTCTGCCCTTGCTGCCCAAGTTTCATGTGTTTGCCCTAGGGCAACACTTTCAGCCTCTGTTTCTACTGTAGGAGAAGCAGGAGTGTGCGCGCGTCTGACAGAGTGTGGGTGCTGCCTTGTTCCTTGTTCCAGAACATAATTGTGTAAGAAGGGCTGATGTTGAAAGGGGCCTCCGAGATCCTCTGGTTCCAGCCCTCTGCCATGAGCAGCGACACCTCTCACCAGACCGGATTGCTTAGAGCCCCATCCAGCCTGGCTTCAGGGATGATGGAGCAGCCACAACCTCCCTGGGCAGCCTGTCCCAGTGCCTCAGCACCCTCACAGGGAGGATTTCTTCATGAGATCTACTCTGAATCTCTCCTCTTCTAACTTGAACCTATCCCCCCTGTCCTAGCACTAGAGCCCCTTGGAAAAAGTCCCGCTTCACCTTTCCTGTAGCCCCTCCAGGTACTGGAAGGCTGCCCTAATGCCCCCTCAGAGCCTTCAGCCTGAGCAGCCCCCACTCAGCCTGTCTTTCTAGAAGTGGTCCAGCTCTCTCATCATCCTTGTGGCTCCTTCTGGACTCCTTCCAACAGTTCCATGTCCTTCTTCTCCCGGGGTTCCAGACCTGGATGGAGGACTCCAGGTGGGGTCCCACAAGGACAGAGTCTTCCCCCTTGACCTGCTGGTGGTGCTTGTTTCGATCCAGCCCAGGATGCAGCTGGCTTCAGGGCTGGATCACACGTGGCCAACTCACTCTGAGCTTCTCATCCTCCAGTGCTCTGCACTGCACCTGCAGGCACACGGGGCAACGGAATCTGAGTGAGGATGTCGCCTGGTTCCCCTGGCCTTTGGAGACGCAGAAACATGCTGCAGGCTTTGAAGGACGCGAAGAGCCAGGGTCTCAAATCACACCAAGGCAGAACTCGAGGGACAGAGCAAGGCTGCCCGTTATTAATGGTGATGAGAGGGAAAAGGCACCCAGGCACCGTCCTTCCAGTGCTCTGTGCTGACCTATTCCAGCCTGTCCTTTGGTTGAACTGCATCGCAGTCGGAGCTGCTGGACCCTTCCATGGCAGCTGCCAACCCACAGCGTGTGAAACCCCCTCAGCTCTACTCCTAAGGTTTCACTGAAGCGAGAAGGAGCAGCCTGAAGCTAAAACCTCTCGAAACACCAAAGCTAATTTGAGACGGAGCAAGCGGTGAGGAAGAGGACAGGGGATGCAGCGCTCCCTGGCTCCTCTTCACGAGGCTTTTCACACCCTTGTGACGATTTGTCAAGCTGGATCGTAAATCAGACCCTGCTGAATGGTGTTTGCCCCTGGCATCTGGCAGAGAGGACGCCTTGGGTGGCTGTGACATTCGCAGAGGGTTGATTACCCGTGTAGAGTGAATCCCTTCTGTTGTCTCTCCAGCCAGCGGGGAGAGGGATAAAGTAATTGAACATCGTGGCATCGAGCAGGGTGCCCGCGCTCACTGCACTCCGGCCCTGTCAGGCCACTTGGGCAGAGCTGCGTGACAACCACTCTGGTACCTGGTGGAGTCCAGAGTGGAGCTCAGCCTGCCTTGCCCAGGGCGGGGGCTGCCGAGCCTGTCGCTCCCCTGAGCGGGGATGCTCTGGCTGGAGACTGTTGGGGGTTGTTGACTTTGCTGCAGACAGCCAGGCTGGGCAGACCCAGACAGCAACAAACCCTTTATGAAAACAGCTGGGAACAGGAGCAAAGGCATCCAGCAACCGCCAGCTCCTGGTGGACAACTTTAACCCATTCTGGATGCAGAGTGTCCCCAGCACCCCAAACAGGGTGTGGTGGGAGGTGGTTTCGTGGTTGGGGGTTGCAGGACAGGTGGTTGAACTTTATGGTCTTGAAGGCTCTTTCCAACCTGTGTGATTCTGTGACTCCACGCTGCAGCAACTGCCCCCTGTGCACATGGTGACCTCCAAGCAGACAGCGAACTAAGCAAAACCGAGGGTAGAGTGTCATGGAGTTGGCTGCTGCATCCACAGTTGAGGGGAGGTGCTGGAGGAGCTGATGGTAACGTATACATGCTCCTCGGTGACAGCAGTGCCTGCTTTCCGCAGCCCTTGTACAGGATGCCAAACCCCAGCTGCCCATGGGTATCCTGGTGCTGTGCCAAAGGTCTGGGACGGTTCTCCCACGGTATCTCTGTTGGTTCTAGCTTCTCTCTCCTGTTTTATTGTGTCTAATGTAGCCTCCAGATCACTGAGAGCTCCCAAACACCACCCATCCTCATCATCCACCCTCACCTGTAAATACTGCAGCAGCAGCTGAAGAAATCGAGTGTTGGGCGCTGTCTGGAGTCAGCAGTCTGCAGGAAAGCCCTGTAAGGAAGGACTGCATTAGGAACCCAGGGCACTGAGGTGAGGGGACTGCCCCAGCGCCCCAGAGATTCATCTGCCCCATGCCAAGGGAGCAGTGAAATACTGCCCGTCTGCACACGAACACGAAGGATGTCCCCGGGCCTTGGGACACCCTACATTCACCCTGCCCCTCCAACAGCGGGCGTCAGCACCTGAGTCTGACCGAGAGCTTCCCTGTGCTAGCGAGCAATTGCCTGCAAGCCTCGCGTCACGGTCACGCACGGAGTAACACTGGTGATTGCCAGGACAAGATCGGCCCTAGCTCATGCCCAGCCCTGCTCGGCAGAGGGTTGCAGGGAGCTGCCAAGGAATTTCATCCTCTTCTTCCCTTTCTAGGATGAAGTGATGTGCAGAAGCAAGTCTACAAACAGTGGCCTTGGAATCAGGGACCCCTGGTGTCTAGGGCAGACCCTAGATCACCTGCCGTGAGACAGGTCTATGCCCCATCAGCTGTCATGAAGCAGCTGGCATATTTGCTTTCAAAAGGTCCTGTGCCCAGGAGATACCCAGGCGCCTGTTTGAATGCCACGGAAGAACCTGGCCTGCTCTTTCCCAGAAGCCACCCCCTAGCATCAGGTATAAACCTATAGCTTCTCCCCTCACCACCCCTGATGTGATGAGGAAAGGGCTTCTCCCCTCCCCACCCCTGATGTGATGAGGAAAGGGCTTCTCCCCTCCCCACCCCTGATGTGGTGTGCAAGGTTGCCAGTGTTTGCCTAAGCTTCTCAGCTCTTGGGCAGAGCACAGAAATCCAGGGGTGTCCTGGGACATCTTACAGAATCACAGAATGCTTTGGGTTG